>VWZN01015902.1:237996-332169 GCA_013396955.1 Regulus satrapa
GGGCCCGCGCCGCGAGTGGCGCCTCGCTCGGCTAATGGCAGGCGGGGAAGAGCGGAACCTCCGGGGTCGTTTTCTTTCCGCTTCTTCTCGTTCTTTTGCTTCCTGCCGGGGCGCGTTTGAACGTGCTGGAGGGGGGCGGGTGAGCCCTCGCCTCCCCGGGAAGGCTTCTCGGTGGCGCTTTTCTCGCTCGCTGCCCGAGCGGGGAGAAGCCTCAGGTGCGCCATGGCCGCGGTCTGTGCCAGAGGGAGCCCCCTCAGCCGCCCGCGCTTCAAGGTCGCGGGGAAGGAGGAGGAAGAAGAAGAAGAAGAAGAATGGGTTGTGAGGGGTGGTTGGTGTAGGGCGGGCTACACCTGCCAGGGGCACGGAGTTGAGCTGGTGTAGGAGCGTTTCCTCTCCGCGTAAGAGCTTTGTAGCCGCTCAAGCCAGCGAGGTATTTCTTTATAAAACCTGAGTATGCGGCCGAAATCCCGTGGGATGTATTTACCACCCCCCAGTTTCTTATTAAGGATTAATTTCTTGCTCCCTTTGTGATGGTGCCGCTTCTGAATACCGTAAGGTGGTCTGGCAGAGCCGCACAAAGGTGGTGTCAGAAGCATCTCACAGCTTGCTTTGCCTGCAGTTTTAAAGTTCTGTGTTCCCTTAGAGCTCAGCTATTCCTTGAATTTTATTAATTATAGGAGGGGAAGGTGTATTTCGAACTTGCTTTCGGGTTTGTGGTATTTTGCCATCTAAGCAGTAGTGCTTGTAATTAGATAAAGCTTTGTTGCTCTGTTGTGTTTAAGATTTAGCGTACCAAAGGTCGAAGCAAATGCAGCAATTGACATTTCAAAATGTCTAAACTGAGGTTATTTTTATTTATTTTTTGGGTTCACAAAGTAAGGCTTTTTGTTTAGTGTTTTAGTCATCTGCTGCACCGCAATTAAAGGTATTGACATTCAGCTTTGTCTGTTTAGTGTTGTTATTATAGAGTAAGAAAAAAATGATTTCTAGAATATGTTTAAAATAATAAATTATCTTTACCTAGGTAGATGCCAGTTTGCAATGGGTCTTAAAGCCTTCTGGAAGGACAACAAAGTTCTGATTGTTATGGGAACTAGCCTGGGGCTAGTGCACTGGGGCTGGTATTACTTGAAGTCCAGTCCTGTTTTTCAAGTGAAGAGAGAGGATTTTGTTCCAGAACCTGGGACTCTGACATTCATGATGCAAAGCGATCGCAAAAATAAAGAAAAATAGCGTTAGTACTTTGATTTTTTGGGTAAGTTGTCTAATTAGTTGTATCTGTGTCTTGGAGGGAGGAGATTGATTAATTGAGAATTTTCAGACAGATACAGCCTTGGTGTTCTAACTTTAGCCTTTCAGAGTTTTAATCTTCTTTACAACCAAGTTAATTTTTTGTACCTGCGTGGATCCAAAAAGTGCATCATAAATCTCAAGAACTGCTGCTAAATCCCACATGCGGGGATCAGTAAAGTGGTGGTATTCTATGCCTTAAAGGTATTTTAAAACAAGCTCCAGTAACTTCAGGACAGCAATCAAACTCCTGTGACTGGAGCTATTAGAGTGTCCTTTCAAGTTTAAAACTGGCCAGAAATAATTGTACATAGAAACATATTCCATGTTAGTAGGGATGGCGATGACAAGAGAGAATGAAACAAAATGAAGTATAAATACCATAGAGTTTGCATGGAAAAGTAAAACATTGATTTAAGTTTACTGTTTTAAGAACTGAAAAGCTTTCTTTGTGGGGTAGCACTCGACTTTAAAGGTTTTTTCCAACCTAAACAATTTTTTGATTGTAGTATTTGTCCTTCTGTGACTTTTTTTGATGACAACTAAAATAGGTCAAGCTACACGATATTTTGGTAAGATTATTCTAATATCTTTCTGGTTTTTATTGTAGGTATAACTAACGCTGAGGGTTTTCATCTGTGACTGCTGCTGGAAAAGATGAAGAAAACTACCTGGAGTAGAAAGAACTTTCTGCTTGTAGCAGGACTGTCAATTATAGGTGTCCATTTAGGAAGCATGCTTGTAAACATTGTTGCAAAAAAGTCTGCTCAATCTCATTCAGAAGCTAAAAGAGATCGTCCTGAATGAAATCGCTTCCTGCTGTCACTATTTATCAGTTTTGCAACATGATTTAAACCTCCATTTGAGAGTGCTGTGATGAGTTTCTTCAGGAATGTTATATATACTGTTTCACACTGAAAATAATAATCCTTACCTGCAAAGAATTAAAATGTCCTACTTTCAAAATTTAAAAGTGCAATGAATTATAGATCCAAGTAAAAAAAAATGAAATGTTTTGTTGGCTGGAATTAAAATCTTACCTTCCAAATGTCTCGCCTGGAAGCTAAAAAGCCCCCGTTATTTATTAGTGAGCCGTTAACTGGAGATGCAGTGAGTGAGTCACTGTCTCTGCTGAGTGGAATATTAAAATCTTCCTACGGTCCTGCTGGTCGACTCAAACAGCTCCACAACGGCGTGGGGGGCTGTGTTTGCACCACTTCCCAATCCTCAGCCCTCCTGGGCCACCTTTCCCTCGGCCAGCCCGTGCTGCGTGTCCTGAAAGCCTCCGTGCAGAACCACGTGTCACGTTTCAGTGACTGTGGCTTGTTCACTGCCATTCTTTGCTGTGGCTTCCTTGAGAATTTCAGGAGCTTGAATGTTGCGCCTTATACTGTCATTAAAATAAGCAAGCATCTCCTGAGTTTGTGTATGGACCACCTGAGATCTGAGGCTTGTGCTTGCAGGGTGTCTGTGGATTTTAGCAGTGTTGACACTCTTGTTTGTTTGGTACGTAGCATTTTGACAAGCAAACCTGCTTGCATGCTTAATAAAACTGAAGTCGAGCATCTCACCTCGCTGGTTTTAAAGGCTTTTCTATTTACTGTTCCCTGTCGTGTTGAGACTAATGCTGTTTTGGGGAAGTGTGTGATCATACCTGTGAAAGGTAGAAGAGTTGTGGATTCCACAGTTCTTCCCGGACTGCTGATAGAAACACCAGAAACCCCGTTGGGAAAACCACTTGCTGTCAAAAGGACTGGTGCCAACGTGATCAGGACTGCCCTTTTCAGCGTGTCCATGTCAGGCGATGGCTCTAACCCCGAGGAAGGAACTCTGGTGGTCCATCACGGGGTGTCTCTGGAGGTGTTGGAGCTCAATCAGTTGCTCAGTGTGGGGGAGCAGCTGGTGAAGGATGAGGTGGGCCTCGTGCTGTGCCAGAAGGTGATGCACCCCTCCTTGAAGGAGTACCTGAAGGAGAACGGTGTCATCGCCGTGGACAGGGCTGGGCTGTCTCTGATGGAGCCCCTGGGCCGTGTGACAGGTGAGGGACCAGTTCTCTGCTCTAAACCCTTGTCCTGCGGCTCTCACTGGGAGCTGAACATGTCCTGGATGCTGTCCTCGCAGGGGAAGGAGTCTCTGATTTCCCTACAGCAAATGTTGCTGTTTTTTAGTTTGAAAACCATTTTTCAAGGTGAGATTGGTCTTCTGCAGGCCCTGATTGATGTTGTTGTACCACGGGTGTTATCATGAGGGATTTCCAATTCCAGTAACTGTTTATTTTCAAACTCTGATTCAAGGTGAATGAAACAATTACTTTTTTTTTAATCTCAAACTGCCACCAAGTCTTGCACTCCAGATGTGTTGGTTTCTGTGATTTCCTGTGTGAATGGAAATGTCAGGTATTGAACGAGGTACATAAGTTAAAAAGCTTAGAGGAATAAAGTTGGTGCTTTATGAAATGCATCAGCTGGCTGTTCTGATGTTACCACATACTGTTTTCTCCTTTTTTAATTGGCAGGTTCACAGCCTATAGCTTCCATACATTCGTTGTCTCCCGGCTGTTACGGCTCTTTGAAAGATTTGTGCTTTGAGAGTTTTGCTTCCAAGCATTTTCTACATCTAATTCCAGAGGACACAGTTATGTGCTGCCTGATACTCTGTAACAGAAGTGAAACAGCATGGGATGAGTTGAAGGTAGGCAAATTTTCTTCAAACCTTTTATTGGAAAGTCACGTTTTTAATGGAGAAGTAAAGTACTGAGAAATATTAAATAGTATATTAATTAAAGTTTAGAAATATAATTTTTTTCTGTACATAAATTAAGTTTGTTTCTAAAACTTCAAAATCCTTGAAGTGCTTATGTTCATTTAATGCCTCTGTTTCAATACAAGAAGTTCTTTAGGGACAGGTACATCTTTCACCTGTTCTTGAGGCCAGTGCTGGATAAATATTTTCATTTTCATTACTTGGTCTATGAGAACATAAAAATCAAAACTGCCTAGCAAAAAGCCAGCAGCCACACATACAATGACAGTCAAGCATTGTTTTGCATTGAACAGCTGGTCTGGAAATGTCATTGATACTGATTGACTTTTTATATATAGCCCTGTTTTGAAAAAATAGAAGGATTAAAATGCAGCTTTTTATTTCTGCCTTCCCATAGAGTGGGCAAATAAAGACAATTTCTCATTAAGTGAACATGGTCTTGGAAATCCCTCCGCAGCTTTATATCCAGGTGTAATTCAAGTTTATGGAATCTCTACCAGAAACCACTGACAATTTTCTTCTGGTGGTTTCTTCAGTGGGAACAGATCCTATTAATCGTGGTGTGTCTAACAAGAATTTCATATGATTTTCAGCGTGTCTGTGAGACTGCAGAGCACGTGTTACAGCTAACAGTGAAGGAACCCTTGGCATTATTAGGAGGGGGCTGTACAGAAACTCACCTGGCTTCATACATAAGACACAAGGTACATAAGGCACAAGGGTTTTAAAGATGCTTAGTATACTTCAGAAACAAGAATGTATGTAGAATCACTGCAACAGTTAAAACACTTGTCTCCTTCTAGATGAGTGTGGCATTTTTGCCAACTACTAATATAAAATAAAGGGGTCTATTTGAAGCACTCAGTTTTAATTATATCTTTTAAACGTAACACAATATTTGTGCTTGTTGATCTTTCTCTAGGTATCTATTATAGTAATTGCATGTTTTAAAGTGTTGAAAATATGTCGAGTTTTTATATTGAAAGATGATAACTTTGACTCTTTCCTGTGGGATAATCATGACTTAAACGTTTCTTAGTTAGAACTGAACCATCTGTTTTGGGGGGGAAAAAACCAGCAGTACAATATACGTTTAAAATTACTTCTGTAAAAACGGCGTTCTAACTTTCCTCTCCTGTTTCTGGTTTCTTTTTTAGAGCTCTAGTCTGCCTGCCAGCACTTTCAAAGACCTGGAATGTTCTCAGACACAATACCAATTGGTCGCTGACGGGTTCTGCCGTTCCCTGGAGTCTGTGGCTCGCTCTCTGAGTCACGATGGCGAAGGAATTCTCACAGACGTGGCTTCTGGGCACTGTTGGTTTGCTCCCTCAGGTTCCCCCAGCGTCTCCAAGTGGTCAGATTTCCTTTCCAGATGCGGCTGTGGGGTGAACGGTGCCACAGAGGAGCTCAGCTGGAGGTTTTTGCAAGGCCAGTCTGGCTCTCCTGTTCCGCAGAGCTGCCCTGAAGAGCCCTCGGTGAAGGTTGCTGACCTCCAGGCTCTGGATTGCTTTGCTGCCAAGTGCAGTGGCCTGCAAGTAGCTCTGGAGACAGCCAACCTGATTTTGGATCTTTCATACATAATTGAAGATCAGAATTAGCTCTGATCTGACGTGGTTTGGGTTGAATAGCAGGACAACACTGAATCGAGAGCAGGGTAATGGATAATGTGTTGAAATGTTTGAATAGGTTGGAATGTGGGCAGCAGACAGAAATTTTCAAGTCAACACTTGGCCGTTGAATGCTCTTCTCATTGTTAATCTGCTGTGCTCTCCAGCATTTTCAAATGTTCAACCTGTTCCCTCTGCACTAAGGAAAGCTTTGGATGTTGGTTACCTCTGTGGAATCTTCAAAGGAATGAGAAATATGGATTCACTTGCTGAGAAAACATGTTATCTTTGAGAATTTATAGTCTCAGCAAAAGCTTTGCACATTCAAAGAGATTTTTATATCGCAGCAGAATTTTATCACTGGCATTTTTAATTTTGTAGGTAAAAAAGGCTTAGCAGATACCTCGAGCCACTTGTTTTTAATTTTGTTCTGAAGATTTTGTCACCTCATACTATATGTATGTGCAGTTCCTATTTCTAAACGGCTGAAAGATTTTAATTCATGTATGTAATTTATTTAGCAAGTTATAAAATCTCAACCTGGGCCTCTTAAGGTAGCAGGTAGGTAATAGAAGATTTGAAAAGAAATGGCAGACTAGGTGGAAGCAGCTTTTGTCAAGTGGACCTCGATTGTGTTCTGTGGAATACAGGGCAGTCTATAATGAAGTTCCTACCATTTAAGCAAAGCTGCAAGAAAGAATGTCCCACTCACCATTCAATTAACTCTTTGACTGTGCATGGCTTCTTTTAATGAAGGAAGGCTTTAAGCTGCTCAGACTTGTTTTGATCTTTAAATAAGACTTTAGACTGAATGATCAAAACTTTTTTTCTCATTCTCAGCTTGCATGCAAGATCAAAAAGGGTGTTACAGTTTCTTACTTAAGCTCATTTTCTTTGCCACTTTTCTTCTTCTCCCTCTTTGTTTTCAGTCACATGGGACAAATTGTTCATGGTGTGTTCCCAGAAAACATCCGACTCAGTTGTAGTCTAGCCTGCTTATTTTTTTCCTGGTCTCTTTAAGTTTTTAATATATTTCTTTATTGCATATAAGCAGTAGAATGGTTATGTATAACTCAGCTTTGAAATATGTAATTAAAACCAGATCTTTCCAGACCTTTTGTACAAAGTCCTTTTAATTTTAAGAACGTAAGTAATCATTTTCTCACTGGGGGGTGGGGGGAATGAAGAGTTATTTAAAGTTCTTTATCTTTTTATGACCTGAAATGATTGCTTCAGTGCTGTAAGGCATCCTTTGGGGACTTGTGCAAGAATGTTAGAGGGGTTGGGAATGGAGACTGCTGAAAGCTGGTTACTAAAAAGGCTCTTTTATATCTTGATCCTCCCATATGCCAGGAACTATATATGAAAACATCAGGAATAATGAAGCCAAATGATGGTGTGTATCTGAAGGCACAGAAGAATCTCGGTAATACTTCATCTAATTATGATTCTCCACCTCAGAGTGCTGAATTATACTATTTTACTTGCTATAATAACAGCTTGTTACGCAGTGTGAAAATGTTGAGTTTAGCGACTACAGCTGTGAAGTGAAAATTAAAACAATATTCAAGTAGAAGTAGTTGTGAGTGTTCTTTTGTCTTGGTATCTGAAGGCCGAGTCACAGGTCTTGAATCAGAGCTAACAATGGTTTTATTCTCCCCCAAAATGAAAAGTCACAGATTAAAAAACCAAAGAAATTAAATTTAATTTTTTTGGAAGTAACTAAAAATTCATTTCTACCCGAACAAAAGATTTCTTGTCATATAAATAATTGTAATGACTGTGAATTTCTGTCTCCTACTGTGGCAAAAAAAGGATAAATAAGCAGCTTGCTCTGCTGTTTATGGACAGTATAGGTTCAGTTCTCAGTTGTACTACAGTAGGCTTGAACCTTTAGTGTTTAGTGTTGCCTCATCTTTAAAGGGGTAACATAGGAGGAGTACAAATTTTTTATACTTAAAATCCAAGTAAAAAGAATTTTGACACAATATAACAGCAACATGAAGGAACTTTTTTGAACTTTCATGTTTTCTAATAAAATCTGAGTGCAGAAATGGTTTGGTTTAAAGTTGACAGAACAAAATATCCTCCGTTGTGATGCCTCTGAGAAGCCACTATGGTTTTATTCCTGTTCCCCTTGGCATTTGAAGTTCATTGGGAAAAATTAACATTATTTAAGTATTAGGAGACAAGTGTTTTCTGATCATGACCTCACTCGTGTCTGATTTCCACAGATTGCTCAGACTAATTTAAACTGTAATTCTACTGATAATGCACAAGAACTACAAACATTCATTTCCAGCCTTCTCAGCTACGTTCATGCTCCAGGCCTAGAAGGAGAAATAAAGATATTAAATCACTCAGGCCAGCATATTTAAGTAAAATGCTGGTGTAATACAACTGCTCCTCAGTTCAGTATTTGCTTTGTATTTCTGTTCCCATTTGAAATTTAAATCTTCAAAGAGAAGACCTGAAAATGCTGATTAATTAAGGGCTCCTTATTTATTATGACCTATTTCAAGCAGATGCACCATTAAATATTATTATTTTGGCATTTTAAGAATATGTAATATCTGTTTCTCATTGATTCTTACCTGTGAATTTGTAGAGTCACTCTGAGCTGTATCTGAGATATTTTTCTGTCAATTCTCCCATCTATAAAATTGGAACAAAGATTTGTGGGTGAAGAATTCTTGGATCCAGATGTAAAGGGAAAAACTACTCACTGCACAGGAACAAAGAAAGAAACATCTTAAAATAACTCCTTGCTAAAATATCAGAGTCATTTCATTGAGGGAACTTTGATCAGAATTTGTATAGACTTCTTTAATTATTTTTCTGGGTAAAACACCACAGTTTTTGTATTGAACCTGGCTGCATTTTCTTGTTCTCTGAAGTTCCAGCAACAGTACACCGCTGCTGCTGCCACTAATCTGATTTATTGCTTTACATCTTCAGTACACACACACACAGAGAAATATGACCTTAAAGCTGTGTGCAGGAATGTTTGGAATTGATGATCAGCAATGTCAGACACGTCAGCAATCCTTAATGTATCATGTCTTCAGAGTCTGTGCTCTGCTGTTCAGAGTAGATGTTCATATGATGCTAATCCTTCAAGACAGCCTAGAAACAGATTTGTGACTTTACTATATTGGTAATGTAACAGTGGTTTGTTGGTTTAAAATATTAATTTATTTATTTTGAATTCAAATATTTGGGCTTTTTTTATCCTGAGCAGCCGTTACAGTGGTTTATCTGTCCCAGTAAGGAGAGTATTGATTGCTGTCAAAGCTTGTAAAGAAAATAGTGCCTGGAATATCACAAGCACAGCAGAGCATGTACAAAACAATTCACCTCACCCAAAAACCTCAACTCTTGAATTTTACTTGTACCCTTATTTTGCCCTACTGGTTAGCAAAATGTGGTGTTTATCCACATTTTCAGCAGTGCCATGTGAACTGAGTCATGCAAGCATTACACTCTTCAATCTCAGAAAAAAATCAATATCTTTGAGTCAGTCAATGTCGTGGGAAGAACTTTAACTGGGTCTGCATTTACTGCTGTTCTGAAGCTGCAGAAACAGTCTGACTTTATTGCAAAGGGACTGCCTTCAGCATGCTTGCAATCTGCCAGCCAGACTTTTTGAGAAGCCATATTACAATGGTTAGTTCTAGAATATTAGTAGCTTTTATCCATTCTTGTAAATACGAGTTATTTCTATGTTTGCCAGCAGAGACAAGTTGCACACTACTAATAAATAACTTTTTGACCAGTAACACTGTGATCTTAAAATTCTCTGTTAAGAAATACCTTTGCTTTTTGTCTGTATGCATTGCCTGGTTTAAATTAGTCTTGCACATCATAAGCTCAAAAGCAAATTTATTCTCTATGCTGGAAGCAGAAATGTTGTCACAGTACATGTAAGTAGAGCCACCATGTCCTTATTCCCGACACCAATAAAATTATTGCAGAACAGGTTTCAGGACTGAGCCGCTTGACCTAATCATTAAACACGTTTTATTTTCATGCCTTACTGCAAACATCTTTCTAAACTTGAGCTTTTAAATCTGCTTGTACATCAAAAGCTTTTATTCAAACTTCTATCATGTGCCTGGAATACCTCAGTTGTGCGTGTCTACCTTCTGCAAACTGATTAGTACTGTCCTTGTTTTTTTTTGTCCAGATAACATCAGCTCTCTTCAGGTACACATTAAATACACGTTAAATACTAGCTGCATACTATTTTAATACTATTTCGTGATGTCTGCTAAGCATTTGTGTGGCAGCGCTGTGATGTCAACAGCATTCCTTATTGATAACCTTTTTACAAACCATTAAATCTGCTCTCTTTTTCTTCAAGGCTTTATGATATTGCTAGACTGATGTGTTATCCCTGATTAAAAAAAAAAAATTTAAAAAAATGGGGAGGTCTGGGGACAAACGAGTTCCCTAATCTGTGGCAGTGACGCTGAAGGACGCTGAGTCACCATTTGCGTGTGGGCTGTGCCGGCCCTGCTGATGGATGGTGCACTCGGACAATGGCTAAACGGTTTTTTCAGGGAATCGTAGGGACTGTGGTACCTTCAGTTCTTGGAAGACTTTGTGACTTTAAGAGCCAGAAGCAAAACCGTTTCAACCCTCATTTATTAATCTTTGTCACTAATGTTCCTCCCGCCATGCGCCTGCCTAGCCGCTTCCACATGCCTCAGCTCAACGGAGGGGTGAAAAACCTTCTGGAGCCAGGTGAATGTCTCCTGCCACGTTTCCCACTCTTTTCCCCTAAATTCCTCCCTGTCTCACGAGTGGCATTTCACCCTTTTTTGGGTGAGTTTCAGGGGAGCTGCCGCAGGCCTAGGGCAGCTGCTGGAGCCAGGTGGGAGCGCCCCGCTCCCCACAGAGGTACCTGCGGTGCCTCGCCATTTTGAGAGCCCTCACGAGGGCCGCTGAAGGGCGCGCAAAAAATGGCGGGGTTTAAAAAAACCTGGAGCCAAGGAAGAGCGCTAGGGCTGTCAGCAAAGCCTAGTCCTGGGGAAGGCGCTGGGAAAATGGGGATTTTTCTTGTGCAATGAGTGCTTCAGGAGGGACAGGCACTGTGGAGAGTTGACCGCCAAAGAAAAACGCAGTTTCTCTTTGACGAGGGTGATAAAGCTGATGACTCCAGCTGCTTGTTATCCAGGGCAGACTGCTCTGCTCCCCTCAGAGATAGATCCCAGGGAGCTGCCTGTGGAGGAAGAAGGATTTAGGGTGAGCTTAAGGACTTCCAGGATGTAGGCACTTTCTGGGAAGGCTGAGATGGCTTCCCAGTATCTTTGAAAAGGGGAATGGCCTGGCAAAACTTCATGAGGGAGCTCCGATGGGAGGACCACCTATGCACACCCTAAAAGTCTGCTCAGGAGTGGCCTGAGCGTGTATGGGACAGAGACAGAAGATTGACCCACAGCCCCTCCATCATCGCATGCGCTGCAGTCTATGAGATGACTCCAAAAAGTGAGCTTTAATACTTTTACTTTGCACCAGTACCATGCTTGCTAAGCACTTGTGTGACACAGCTGTCTGTCTATGCCAGCCTTTTCTCTCTTTTTCTGCTTTCCATTGCTTCATTTTTAAGCAAGGAAAAAAAAATATTTCTCCCACAACTAAAAAAGGGAGGACAAATTCTTCACATGATTTTGCATACTTTAACCCTGTATGCTGTATTTCTTCCTTGGGATTGGCAGCAGAGGGGAGGAAAGGAAAACTAAAAATTAGATTTTTAGTTTTCACTTGAGTTCTTTTTGGGTATTTAAAAATCATGGTCCTAGGAAGCATGTCCTGAAACTGCTCGTCCCTGTATCACTGAAGTGTCATTGTAGTCGTGTTCAGCATTGCACTGACTTCCATTTTTGTATGACTCCGATATCTTTGCTGAATTAGGTTTTGAACTGTCCCATCACAATACTTTACTTGTAAAAGTGAATTTGCCCATAAATTGTTCTGTTTTGTTCTATAAATTGTTTGGCCTGGTCCGTCAGAGGTGTTACTGTTGTACAGCTGGGAGCATTTCTAATTGAAAGTTGTTTTCAGCTGAAGCTTGGTTTTTCGGGTAGTAGCTAAGACAGGTAAGATGCCCTTGCTGTGTTCCTTACTTTTGAAATTAGCTAATTAGAAGAATATAATGCAAAATACTAAGAAAGTGGAATACTTGAACGCTATATTGAATAATTCAATCTTCTCTTTTTTATTGGTGTAGTGTGAGCTTTTCCAAATAAAGAACTCCTACCCAAAGCAAAGCAGCAGAATCTCAAGTTTAGCTTTCTAATAACAAAAATTGCTGTGCAAAACCCTCCTTTGGGTGCCGAAATATTATAGTATAAAATAAAATTTACCAAAGCAATGTGCACTTGATGGCTTTGTGAACGTAAAATCCCTCCAAGGAGTTTTTTTTAATGCGAGCATTTCGCAGAATTCTGAGGGGAGCGTGAGTGCGCGCGTCCCGGTTTTGGGTGTTGAGAAGATCCACGGTGTCTGTTTAATGAAAATGGCTGCTAAGTGAAAAATCTCTCTCAAACTGCATGCGAAACAGCAGATGTCACTCCAGTTTTTAGCTGGGCCCAGAGAAGGATTTGCTTCACTGCGGGAATAACTCATGCGCGGCACCGTTGCTTATGTTTAACATGGTGTGTTAAGGAATAGGTGGAATACATCACGGAATTTCTGAGGTTAGCTCTGGGTTGCTGGAGTGAAAAACCAGAGAAATTGCTGCGTTTCTGCACTGTCTCCATTTGGAGTTGTGTATGCAGGCACAAGGTGGAATCAATTAATGAGCAGCAACACGTAATTATGTTTAAGGCAGTGGGGTTAACTGAGAGGAATGTGCAGTTGCATGGCTGAGCTGATCGAAGTGGTTCATGATTGTATTATAATTAACTTTATTTTAAGCAAACTACAGCAAATAGTCTGAAGGAGCAGTTTGTTTCAGTGTTCATACTTTGGTCATAACAACTGCTAAGTTTGTATTCTATTCATATAGGAGCCCGGAATGAAAATGTCAAGTTTCTTGGAGTAGTGCTGATTGAAGCAGGCACATCTTTATCACTTTATATCTACTTTGTGTTGCAAAGTTTAGGCCAAAAAAAAAAATCTCATGGCAGAATAAGTTTCCTGAACACAAAAAGAAACATAAGCATCCACAGTCTTAAGAACGTGGTTTTGGTTGGGTTTGCACACAGGTAGAGGATCTAAAACCTCCCTTACTATTGGCCCTAAAGACATCAGGGTTTCAGAAAGCAAGGTTATTTCTATATCATCAGCTACTTCTACTTGCTTAAAACTATGATTTACAGGCATAAAATCATCCAGAGCTACATCTCTCTGAATCTCATGCCTGTAGAGAAAGGAATTTAAAGTTGTTTTTACATTGTAGGTAGAAAATAAAATTTAAAAAATAAATAAATTATGATATCAAAATGCATTTTAGGTGAAAAAGGAATAGTTGCACCTCTCCAAAAAAGCAGAGGCGGGTTTCCATTTTGCTGACAGACATTTTGCTTGAAGCTTTGGCTGGTGAAAAGTGTTGCAGGTGGTTATCTTTGTAACAGGTTAATATGAAAAGTCTCTTAAATGTGCACACCAGCCTTACGAGGGTGACTTGCAAGATTGGGAAATAGGGATTAATTTGCCGTGACGGTCATACCTACCAGTTGCTGCAAGGTGCCAGGCAGGTGATATTAAAGGACTCAAAATAAAATATTTATCTGTATTTATAGCTTCAGATAGAGAATATTTGCCAGGCTAAGCAATGACTGGGCGTAGTGACTGGCAAAGCCAGCAGGAATTGTAAGGCACGAAATCAATTTCAGAGCTGTAACAAATACAGCTTTCAAAACAGCCATAAAACACAGAGGAGGGTGGATTTAGAGCCACAGGCCAAGAGATTATTTCTCTACAGGGTGGAAAGAAAACACTCAATTTTATCATAATTGTGTAGTAAGGCTCCCCGAATAGAGAATTAGATTGATGTTTTCAGGTAGTAAAACCATAGAGTTGTTTGGGCTTAACTGTGTGTGTAGTAGAAAGAATACCTGGAAAAAAAAAAAAATCAGTTTATTGAATATATAAGCTTGAACTTTATTAAGTAAAGATGGGCAAACCCCATCCCGCATGCTCATCACTCGTGTTCATTAATGTTTAATCAAGAATTCATCTAAATTCCTATCCAGACACGCTCTCAATCCTTGTCACAGGAAGGAAAGCTCGGCCCTGCCCGGGGCTCTGGCTGTGGGCAGGAGTTCCAGCTGAAGGAGAGCTCCAGGCAGATGGAGAGTGTGGGCTCTGCTGCCTTCCCAGAGACTGCACAAACACTCCCTGGTTTCTCGTGGCCCTGAGCAGTGTGCCAGGAGGTTGTTGTCATAGAGCTCGGTACTCAGCTTAGCTGGGAGTTGATGAAATTCTTCCCTTTTCAAGGAATCGTGTGCTTGTTTTTATTGTGATTGTCCGTGTTAAGCTTTTTTGGTTTGCCTCCTTTTCTTTAAATGGTGGGATTGCAGAGACTCGTAGGGTAAGAAAACATGATTTTATTCCAATTTTTAAAAGTTGGAATAGTCAAAGTTTGGGCCAGATCCCAGAAATGCCTGTTTCTTTTGGTTCTGGGATCTGAAAAGGTGTCATTTCCCCACCACCAGTGTTGAAAACTGGGTCTGTTTCTTGACCCCGTTTGGATACAGGAAGAACAAAGACACAGACCCAGAGAACCCTTTTCTCTGCCCTCAAAAGACACAAGTGATGGCGAGACACAAAGTAAGAACACACGCTCAGCTGGGAAAGGATTGTCTTTGTTCTCTACAGTGGCCTTTTAAGGCTGAGGGAAGAACAGCAAGAACACTCCTGGGCTGCTCTTTTAGCTTCTAGAAATCAACATTTTAAGGACTTCTGGGTCAGGCTGCGTCTGGATTGCCAGATTTACAGGGCACCCGCAGGGTGAATTCTCACTAGTGCCTAAACAGGAGTTTCTGTAGGCTTGTCTTTATTTGGAGGAACTAAACTCTGGCTCAGGGGACAAAGCAAACGTGCTGAATTGAGATTTCAGAGCATGAAGGGGTGCTTCTGGGGCTGAGCCTTTTTGTGTGAGTCTGAAGAGGGCTGACTCAAAGGCAGGGTGAAATAGTGACGTGGCAGGATGAGATCCAAAGGTGTTTATATAGATTGTCCCTGAGCCCCTGGGCCACACCTTTCAGTCCCTGTTTGGGTCAGAGGAGTATGAGATCGTGGAGGTCACTTTTATCTGGGCTGGGGACAAAGCAGAGCCAGAGAGATTTATCAAGAAAAAAGGAAAAAAAAAGAAAAAAAAAGAAATCAGGGAAAGAAAGAAAGACGAAAGATGTGCATGTCCTGTTCTTGATTTCTCTGGGTGTCCCTGTTCTCTCCACCCAGGCTTGATGCCATCCCTTCTAGAGCTGCCAGCATCAGATGGTAAATCATAATACAAATTATTTAAGAATAAAAGAGAGATTCACAGGTGAAGTTACCCAGGGCACTTCCTTCCTATTTTAACAATTAAATCATTCATCATGGCACTGCCAGTAGTAAGAGACCCCAAGCTGAACCTGAGCCTTATGAGAGGACAACAAAACGCGTTTATTTCTGGGTTTTATTTAAAAAAACAAGGAAACAAAAATACCATTTAGCCAGAACTGTTTTCGTATAAAAGAAAAGGGGCTTGCCAGATAATCCCTACACCAGAGCAAGTGCAGGGAAACGTGGCTTCCCCATGGGCTAGAAGAGGAAGCCTCATTTCAGATGCTGTAGGTCACACCCTCGGTGGGAAGAGGTGGTATTTGATCTTTGGTCTCTTGAGTCCTAAACTCACGTCTTGCCTACAGAGGGCCTGAAATTTCCTACTTTACATCCATGTCCTTATGAATTAAAGAGTAAGTGCTCGTTTGATCTGGGCGTTGGGGATTTGGCAGCTTTATATCATAGTTCTCCTGTACCTGTGTGTGAAGTTAATACTGAAATCCACGCTGCATTAAAGGGTGAAACCTTTGTGATGCCCTTGATATCAAGGATGAGAGATCGCCTTCTTCTAGACTTAGCTTCTTTTGCAAATTGTTGGACTAGGGAAACCATTAGAGAGAAAAGCTGTGCCTTTTGCTGAATTTATGCCTGGAGAAACTATGCAAATCAAAGAAAAAGATTTGCTGCTCTGCTTTCCTTCCCTCTGCTATTTGTATGCTTTAACACTTTTGTCAGCTGCAGATGGGCAATAAGCGAAGGACAGAGAAAGTGGCAGGTGTTCAATCCTTCCAAACCCTATCTGGTTTTAGTAGAATAAACTTTTTAAAAAATAGAAATTGTAGAATTTGGTTGCTATGATGAAGCTGAGTCATCAGTTCCTCTGGCAGTGCTGGGACTGTGCTAAGGCAAGACCTCAGCCCCAATCCTTTGGCTCAGTTTGCACCAAGAGCTCGCAAAATGTGGCACGCTGGTAAAGCTGGGCTGCAAATGTGTGGTTTGCATCTCTCGGGGTTCTGCACATTCCTACTGCCAGAGCAGCTTAGCAGTGTTCCAGACCTTAGCAGTGTTTCTCCCTTAATCCCAGTGCACCAGTGAAACACTTCTGTATTCCTCCTGTTGGTAACATGAAATGTCCAGAACACAGGTGTTGAGTTTAGGTTCTCTAAATATTTTAGTTCAGGCTGCTGGGTGGGAATCGTGAGACCAAAGAGGTCAGAGCCCCCAGTGTCTGTCCCTGTGCTTTCGTTGCTGAGCTCCTCCACAGCCCTTCAGAGCGCAGGAGCAGTTCTGAGCTGCCAGCTGGGGATTGCAGTAGGTCATCTGCAGATGTTTCAGTCCCTTGTGCAGTGGGTGTGGGTCAGCTGTTGAACAGATGTCTTTGAGCCATTTTCCATGCCAGCAGTCATCTGTCCTTCATCTTTCTAGTTATCCCCTTTGGAATAAACAATTCTGTTCTCAGTGAGCTTTTTGGCTTTGCTGGTTTGTTTTGGCCAAGGACTGTTTTTGGAAAAGAGGAGCCAGCGCAGTATAAAGTCGGTTTTAAGCAAACCATAACGACACTGTAATATTTTGCACTAGCATTCAGCCATTGGCTGTCTGTGGGACACAGTGCTCCAAGGAAGATCTGGCCTTGATAAACAAGGGAGGTAAAGCTGGAGAGCTTTTCTTACTGAAAGCTGTTTATTTGGAGCTATATTTATAACTGTTTTCTTTAATAAATACCTCTGTTTAGGAGGTACTGTTATGCCATATGTTTCAACAAATCTCATCTCAAGCAAGTCCTGATGGATGAAAAACACTTTTTGAAATGTCTAGTCTGTTGGGTTTTTTGCCTGAAAAGGGTAAAAGGGATACATGAGAAGTCATGTGCAGTGTATCCAGATGTTCCTCCGAGATCTACGCAAAAAGCATGGATTTCTGAGGGGTGGAAGAGCAGAGAAGATAGAAATCCACTGCATGGGTCTGTCCAGTATGAATGCAAATAGCTCTTTCCACAATGACAGTGTGGGACGAGTTCCATCTTTTCCCCCTAAGCTCAGGTGAGTCTGCTGCTTTTGGACGACAGGCACTGCTTCTTTCACTTTGAGTTTTGTCTCAAGGACGGGTTGGAAGGGGCTCTGAGCAACCTGGTGCAGTGGAAGATGGCTCTGCCCATGGCAGGAGAGGTGGAATCAGGTGCTCTTTGAGGCCTCTTCCAAGCCAACCCCTTCTGTGATTCTATGAGTGTTCAGCGCTTCTGTCATATGCAGGGTAATGATTCAGCCTCGGAGCAGTGCCAGATAACCTGCAGCATTTGACTACTCCTGGCTCAAGCAAATCAGAAAATAGAATCATGGAACGGTTTGGGTTGGAGAGGGCTTAAAGCTCATCTAGTTCCAAGGCCCTGATGTGGACCCGTTAGATCAGGTTGCTCGAGAGCCCCTTCCAGCTTGGTCTGGAATGTTTTCAAGGATGGGCATCCATGACTTTTTATAGGCAACCTGTTCCAGTGTCTCACCACCCTCACAGTAAAGAATTTCTTCTTAACATCTAACCTAAACCTCTGTCAGTTGGAAGCTATTCCTCCCTGTCCTGTCACTTCATGTCCTCGTCAAAAGTCCCTCTCCAGCTCTCTTGCAGTTCCCCTGCAGGTACTGAAATGCCACCGTAAGCTCTGCTTGGAACCTTCTCCAACAGTCTGGACAGCAGCCCACCTCATGTAACCCATCATTTGCTCTCTGTTCTAAAACGTCTGTTTCCATAATAAAAAGTCTGGGCTCGCTTCAAGAGGTGATTTTACTGTGGTTCACGCTTCCATGTTTGCACGTTGATTACAAAGGCAGCAGCTCGTCACTGACCTCAGTCCCATCAGAGCTCTTCTCATACGGAGTCATTTTGACCTCCTGTATTTCACGGGAAAGGTGAAAAAGCCACAGGTGTCTGTGACTTTACAGCCAAAGGGACACAATCTCCATGAGGCTCCAACCATTGTCCCCGTGAAAGAAGCAGCATTCGGATATCTGCGCTCACGGCAGACTGGTTCAAAGCAAAACCCACCAGTCATCCCTGACAGTCATCCCGAGGTAGGCTTGTGGTTTTCTCGCTGCTTCACGCCCACTCTCAGCTCCCTGGTGCTGTGAGTCAGCTGCAGGAATGCTTCTGTGCCTGCCCTCAGCTACACCGTCCCCGGCTGCTGTCAGTGCACACGCAGGCACTGCTCTGGCTTCTGGCAGGGTTTGGCTCCTCGGCTCTGCACAGGCTCCTGCTCGTGCTGAGCCCTCCCTGAAAGGGAAGCTGTTGGGTTTGTGTCCTTGCTGAGCCTCCCGTGTGCTCCAGCCTCTCTGCTGCCTGACAGGCTGTCCCTACTGGCTTTTCTCAGCTCCCTTGGAGCTAGCAGAGCCAGAAACAAATCGTTCCCTCTGGGAAAAAAAAAACAACCCAAAAAAACCCCCCAAAACCCACTCTGACTCTCCAATTTCTCACGTTTTCTCTCTGTGCACTTCTCCTTTGCCAGTGGTGCTGGGGTGTCTTGTCACTGTAGCCAATCCTGTGCTTGGGTGTCTTTGGTGTTTTCTGTATCACTGTATAGTGTCAGCAGAATTCCATTGGAAGAAAGAAAAGCGTCTTTATATTTTCCCTGGATAGTTCGTTCCACCAGCTTTGTTAATTGAATATGGGAATCTTGAGGGCAGAATTGACAAAAGTCAACTGTTCGATCAGCTCTCAGAATTCAGGGCCTGAAGTGTTCTTGTAATGAAAACATGGCAGTTTTGCACAAAGAAGAAAATGAAGTAAAACAAAATAGCCAAGTCCTTTTTGTCGCTGCTGTTTTAGCAGCGCAGAGCAAATGAATGTTTAGCATGAAAGGAAACACAGCTAAGACTAAAGGAATCATTAACTAAAGCAGCTTCCCTGCAGGAACTTGATTGGATCCATTTGAGAGCACTGCACTGTGATGTCTGCCTCCTCAGACTGTGCGCCTGGTTAAAATACACTGAAGCACTACTCGATCACCCAGGGATATGAAGAAAACAGGATTACTGCAGGGGTCTTGAGGAAAAGATCTGGTGCTCTGTAATTTGAGGGTTTAGACACTTTGAGTGGGCTCATTAAATTAAAGGTTGCTTAATAAGAAAGAGCATTAAGTGGCTGCCTAAAATTACTATACAGCAGTTACAAGGGTGTCTAAGAAATATATGCTATAGGTATATTTGAAGGTAATGGAAGGTTTTGTTTAAAATTCTGTTTAAAATTCAAGTAAGAAACTTGTGGAGAACAGAACTGTATGGAACTAGAAGGAATATCAGACATTACATGACACAGAACTGCTTTTATCTTTCACTGGACTCCTTAATGTGCTTATTCAAGTAGTTGTTCAAGAGAGTTCCAGGCTTAGCCAGTAAAAACAAGGATGAGTTTGTTTGCTGGAGACCAAAAATTCCAAAGTAACCTATGCTACAGTCAATGCTACTGACTTCTGTTGCGTTATTCTATCTTAAAATANGTAAGCTCTGCTTGGAACCTTCTCCAACAGTCTGGACAGCAGCCCACCTCGTGTAACCCATCATTTGCTCTCTGTTCTAAAACGTCTGTTTCCAGAATAAAAAGTCTGGGCTCGCTTCAAGAGGTGATTTTACTGTGGTTCACGCTTCCATGTTTGCACGTTGATTACAAAGGCTCGTCACTGACCTCAGTCCCATCAGAGCTCTTCTCATACGGAGTCATTTTGACCTCCTGTATTTCACGGGAAAGGTGAAAAAGCCACAGGTGTCTGTGACTTTACAGCCAAAGGGACACAATCTCCATGAGGCTCCAACCATTGTCCCCGTGAAAGAAGCAGCATTCGGATATCTGCGCTCACGGCAGACTGGTTCAAAGCAAAACCCACCAGTCATCCCTGACAGTCATCCCGAGGTAGGCTTGTGGTTTTCTCGCTGCTTCACGCCCACTCTCAGCTCCCTGGTGCTGTGAGTCAGCTGCAGGAATGCTTCTGTGCCTGCCCTCAGCTACACCGTCCCCGGCTGCTGTCAGTGCACACGCAGGCACTGCTCTGGCTTCTGGCAGGGTTTGGCTCCTCGGCTCTGCACAGGCTCCTGCTCGTGCTGAGCCCTCTCTGAAAGGGAAGCTGTTGGCTTTGTGTCCTTGCTGAGCCTCCCGTGTGCTCCAGCCTCTCTGCTGCCTGACAGGCTGTCCCTACTGGCTTTTCTCAGCTCCCTTGGAGCTAGCAGAGCCAGAAACAAATCGTTCCCTCTGGGAAAAAAAAAACAACCCAAAAAAACCCCCCAAAACCCACTCTGACTCTCCAATTTCTCACGTTTTCTCTCTGTGCACTTCTCCTTTGCCAGTGGTGCTGGGGTGTCTTGTCACTGTAGCCAATCCTGTGCTTGGGTGTCTTTGGTGTTTTCTGTATCACTGTATAGTGTCAGCAGAATTCCATTGGAAGAAAGAAAAGCGTCTTTATATTTTCCCTGGATAGTTCGTTCCACCAGCTTTGTTAATTGAATATGGGAATCTTGAGGGCAGAATTGACAAAAGTCAACTGTTCGATCAGCTCTCAGAATTCAGGGCCTGAAGTGTTCTTGTAATGAAAACATGGCAGTTTTGCACAAAGAAGAAAATGAAGTAAAACAAAATAGCCAAGTCCTTTTTGTCGCTGCTGTTTTAGCAGCGCAGAGCAAATGAATGTTTAGCATGAAAGGAAACACAGCTAAGACTAAAGGAATCATTAACTAAAGCAGCTTCCCTGCAGGAACTTGATTGGATCCATTTGAGAGCACTGCACTGTGATGTCTGCCTCCTCAGACTGTGCGCCTGGTTAAAATACACTGAAGCACTACTCGATCACCCAGGGATATGAAGAAAACAGGATTACTGCAGGGGTCTTGAGGAAAAGATCTGGTGCTCTGTAATTTGAGGGTTTAGACACTTTGAGTGGGCTCATTAAATTAAAGGTTGCTTAATAAGAAAGAGCATTAAGTGGCTGCCTAAAATTACTATACAGCAGTTACAAGGGTGTCTAAGAAATATATGCTATAGGTATATTTGAAGGTAATGGAAGGTTTTGTTTAAAATTCTGTTTAAAATTCAAGTAAGAAACTTGTGGAGAACAGAACTGTATGGAACTAGAAGGAATATCAGACATTACATGACACAGAACTGCTTTTATCTTTCACTGGACTCCTTAATGTGCTTATTCAAGTAGTTGTTCAAGAGAGTTCCAGGCTTAGCCAGTAAAAACAAGGATGAGTTTGTTTGCTGGAGACCAAAAATTCCAAAGTAACCTATGCTACAGTCAATGCTACTGACTTCTGTTGCGTTATTCTATCTTAAAATATTAAATATTTTAATACCGATATTTTATAAACACAGGGGAATTTGAATACTCTGTTCAGGCTGCTGTGCACAAAGACACAAAATTCCTCAGGAATACAAAAACTTATGGGCAACCACAGAATAAATTACCAGGATTTCTGGCCCAGGGATTTGTTGCAGAAATGGTTGTTGCACATTCTTCAGTCTTTATTTCTTTCAACCAGTGTTGCTTCTGCTTTCTATCCAGATCAATCCAACTTTTTTGAAGTAAAATTTTCAAAAATACTCTTTGTTCGTGATCTTGTGAATTTAGAGATCCTTTTAAAATCCTGCTGTTTGTTCTCTAAAATAACGGAGGTGTTTTGTCTGTATTTTGGCACTTTGGTAGCTCCCACCTTGAACCCAAATCAGTGCCCTCCTTTTTTATCCTCCTTACATTGTTCTGACTTTGTGAAAGACATTCACAAATGTCTTTCTATAGAAAATATCTTTCTCTATAGAAAGCCTGACAGCATCCTTTGAGCTCTCTGAAGATCTGATTCGCTTCACCCCAGTAGTAGCTTGACTGTTCTTAGTCCAAGCCCCGTTGTACCGATCTTTGTCCCTCGGTGTTTTCGGGAACGGCTTCAAGCGCTGCTCGGTCTCTGCAGCTCCTCAGACGCCCCTTGTGCACGTGCATTGCTGTTCCTAGGAAAGCCTCTGAGCCACTGTGATTGCCAACGCGGCAGAAAGGTCCTGGAAAAATCTGATTCAAGGGGCAATGGTGTGCAGGCAGCTTTTATTTTATACACAGCAACATCTGAGGCAGTAAAAGACCTTCTTTGGCTGTGCCTGTGGAGTGTGAGCCATCAGAAGGCTGCTGAACATTGGACTGCTCCGAGGGTTACAATAAAGGATGGACACCGAGTCTCTGAGCTCTGTATCAGGAAATTGGGAAATCTGTGAGTTTGGGTGAGGCACTTCTCCGTTCTTTAAGAAAATTCCATTTTGGAATCAAACCACAATTAAAAAATCATAGCTGCTCTACTCTGAGAAAATAAAAAACCAAAATGCCTTATTGCTTAAATGATAGAAAATACCTCCAAGAAGTAACAAGTGAATTAATTTTGATTCTTTCTTCTCAGTTAGGAGTCCCTCCTTTTCAGTTGGACTGCCTCACTTTACCTGTGTTTCATCTTGTTCTGTCAGTCTTCACCACTGCAAAGACCTTCCTAATTTTTGTTTTATTTTGCTTTCATATATATGCATGTATAAAAATGTACATTAATGTTTTATTAGGTTTGGTTGGGTTTTTTTTGCTTGGAGCTCTAGTCAAGAAAAGCAGTGAGTAATGTTAATCTTTGAGCACAAATCATGTCTACAGCAGAGAATCAGATTTATTAATCTGCTCAAAAATGTGTTATTTTGGACATATTTGGATCATAAATAAGGTCTTCCTTTGCTTGTGTGCTTGTGCAAATAACAGAATTATAGTAAGGCTGTTGTATGTGCAACAGAGAGTAAGCACAGGCATTGCACAGCAAGAAACCTGTCCCAAATTCCTGGTTTTCAGACAATCTGTAACCTTAGCTGCTAAAATCCACATCTGTTCTTCCTATTTCCTGTTCCTGAGTGTCCTCTGGGTTGTTAGGGTGTGCATAAAGAGCCCCAGGCAGTTGCACCTTTTGATGGCAGTTTGCTTGTATATCTTGTTTGTGTGTTCCTTATAAACCGTGGTGCAACTTTCCATTCTTTTTGCCTAAGAATTCTGGAGCACTCATCTACTGCAGTGTTAAATGATCAGGTATAATGATTTAACTTGGCAGATATTTAAGATTTCTCTTTTGAAGTGGTGGAAATAGCCATACCTATACTTCCTGCCACAAATTCCATGAGTTTGGCTTCTTCCTGCACTTACAAACACTTGGAGTCCCAGTTTTCAGTTTAAAAATAATAATAATAATAATTAAATGTACCGAATGCAGTGCAGAGAAGCTTGAAAATATGAATCTGACAGTTTCCAAGCAGGCAAAAAACTTTAACTGTAAAAACAGTGCTTTGGTCTGCCTTATTATGAAGAGGGTGCACTGGAGGAGAGGGTTAAAGGTTGACACGACTAATATTGGTTTTAAAGCTGGGGGATTCGAGTGGGGAAACCTGATGAGTTTTATCCTAACGAGGCGTAAGAAGCACAGCTCCTTTCCCCAGTGACGTGTGCAGTTTGCGCTGTAGCTCCTCTGGGCTTTTCAATTCTTCTCACTTTTTCCCACTTCTCGCTTTCCGACCTGGCCGTGTCCATCCCATCTCGAGGGGTCGGACTGATCACTTTTTCCTCCCCGTGGGCAGCGAGTCCAGTTCTTCCCAGCAGTGTGAGCCGTGGGAAGCCCGAGGACCCGGCTGTTCTGAGCTGTGGTGTTACATAAACCCCGCGCTCCTGAGCCCTCTGCCACGGCTGCAGCCAGGAGCAGCTGCCTGGGTGGTGTGAGGGGGTGGCCCAGGGCCCCGCTGTCCTGGAGGGGATGGAAAATGCCCTCCTTACCCTGACGCTGTCAGACCAGAGCTCTGGTTCTGTTAGGGCCTCAGCAGATAACAGGCACGCAGTCCTTCATGTTTTCTTCTAGGCACGAGGAGATTAAAAACAGGAGGAGGAAGAAAACCAGCCAGATCTCAGTAGCTAGCCACCGTGAATCCTTGCTGGTTTTCCACATCGTCTCCGTGGGGGAAAGCAAAACACAGGTACTCAAATCCGCACTGGGTTTTGCGTCTCCTTTTTCGTTCGAGGGAGAAGTTGCTGGTTGTTGAAGGCGAAAATGGGTCATGTAGCTGCTGCGTCTTAAAAATAAAATCTTTGGCAGACTTCCCTGCCTGCAACGTAGTGCACTGAATTTCAATGGAAATCGCCCAAATGTACAGAGCTCATAGGCAGCTCCGAATTCTGCAACAGAAAATGCTGCAGCGCACATTTCCCAGCGACTTCCGTGCCATCTGATTCGCTTCTTCATAAATCTTTTCTCAATCAAAGTACTATTATTTTTTTGTGGACAAATATCTAGATTCTGAGCTAAGCAGCATTCAAAATACTCTCTGTTTCCTCTTCCACGCTCCTACAGGGGATGCTGGTTTCTTTGAAAATATAAACCACATTTTTCTGAAAGCAATCTGTTTGAAAGGCAAAAACCAAATCCAACGCCTATGGTTCAGAAGGAGTAGGAAATCTTTATTGTCACAATTTATTGATACAGACAGCTATGAAATCTTTGTCTTGCTCAGACTGTCGAACATTTTCCTTTGGATTTTTTTTTCCTTTTCTGCAGTGCTACTGTCAAAATCACCAAAGATGTGTGGTAGCAATATAGGATTATTGGATTATTGCTGTTAACCAGGAGGCTGTTAAGCAGCTGCTCTGTTGATGAGTCTTTCCCATGCTAGTTGGAAGTATTGGTTTATTACTTCCATGTTACCCTTCTAACATGGCACGGTGCAAAGTTAGTGAGTTATGAACTCACTGCAAAGCTTCTGTGATCATGTCTAAGCCATCCACTGGGCTGGGATGAAATCCCCACAGCTTCTCTTGGATATCTCTATTAACTTGAAGTGCAATGGAACAAAGAAAACATTTGTTTTTAAATTCTATATACTTTTGAACAGCCTCAAGGTTTTTTTGGCTGTTTCCCCATCACAAACTTCTCCAGAAGATTCGCAGTAGCAGTAAAGTGGATCATCCCAGAGAACAGAATCTGTGCATATTCTGCATCTGGCTGGCAGTGGAGTCTCTGTGCCTCTGCTAGTGACTGAATACAAGTTCTGAAAGAGCAGCTGGAAGTTTGATTCTGCTGTGGCCAGCGAGTGAGTTTCCTAGTGCAGGTTACACATACAGGGATGAATCTCTCCAGAAATGCCCAAACCATTTCAGCACGTTCCCCTAAAGCCCTGCCACTTGTGTGTGGCAAACAGCCCGTTCACACCTCCCCTGCCGCTGGGTAGTGCGGGAGCCTCACAGAAGATGGAGGTGCCTGTGTGTCTTCTTTCCCCCGACAGTCCATTCACATCAATTCAGTTCTGTGTCTTCATCTAAACCTGGGAATTTCAGGAATGAAAGTGCTCAGCAACCGGGGCGGTCCCTGTGACCAGTCCATCTACCAAAGCTGGCAGTGGAAGGACAGGGGTCTTCTCCGCAGGCTCAAATCACAGGATTTTACCTGTCTGTACAGAGTACCCATCTGTGTTTGCTGTTTTACCAAGCCCCGCAGACAAATTAGTCATTGTGTATTTTTACAGCAATTAGCACTTGCTCGTGTGAAGTTTGCCTGTGGAAAGAAACGTCTGATATCACTGGGCTCTGGGTCCTATTATCCAAAATTAGCATTTTCATGTGTGTTATCTAAAGGGGATGTTGACCACATTTCAATCTAAATTAATCTCATTCATATTTGTTTTGAAAACATTAGATGCCCTGTCTTCCCTTCTTCCCAGGGGTTAATTTTCCAGTATTTATCCTTGCTGGCCTGTGACTGTCTCTGTTTAATTGGCAGCTGGGTTCATTTAAGTTGATAGAAAAGCAAACTCTGAAGGGAAAGCACGTTATCAAAATGCAGAGGCTAATCCTATTAGGTGAAAGCAGTTTTGTTTCAATGAAAAACGATTAGATTGTATCTTCATTGTCTTTTCAGGAGTGGCTGTAGCTGATTGCTGTTCCTGGAGGCTCGGGTGGTGTTTCCCCAGTTGTGTAACCGTGAACGGAGAGGCAGAGGAAAAATGGTTTCCCTGATTGTAAGTGGGGAACTCGGTCTTGCTTCCCATGCTGGAATCACTCTATTGTGTTGTTTTTAAATATCACTGCAAAAGCAGCAGGACACAGTGCATGTTGGGAAATAGATGAAATCCGTTTTGGTGTTTTNTTTTTGTTGTTTTTTTTTAAATCCTTCCCCAACTGAATCCACCCTGTTTTATTCCTGGCTGTGCCTGCAGCTGAAGTCATGTGGCCGTACATCTGCTTTACACTAACAGGCCCATTTTACATAATTCATTATGTGCAACCACAATGCCTGCTGCTAATCCGGGCTAATCCAGCATTTTTCTGAAGAGCTGCATTAACAAGTGCTCCTTCAGCCCTTCCAGCTCAGCCCTGGGCAGCTCCGGGTCCACCGGGCACAGCCCGGATCTCACAGGAGGGCACCTCCAGCCCCCATCCCTCTCTGGTGTCGCAGCCCCCCGGGGCTGGAAACCCTGGGCGCGCTGCTCACCCCTGTGTCAGGGCAGGCTGCAGCAGCTCCGGGAGATGAGGTGCCTGGGAGAGCCGGCCCTGACAGCCCAGAGCTGATGTGCCACGACAGGCAGAGCCCCTGCTCTGCATCAGCGACTTCTCAAACAAATCCTGACGAGCGCGTCTCCGAGGGAGCGCAGGCTGTGGTGCCTGCTGTGTCCTTGTGTCCCTGCACGGCCAAATCCGAGCCTAACCAGAGCTCCTGCTTAGGCTCAGAGTTCCCCTGATTGCAGCAATTTCTGAGAGTTGGAAATGTATAGTTCAGGGTCGGGGGGTGGTGAAAGGTGAGGGGATTTTTGTTTGCTTTTTGAGGTTTCTTCAGACCTGTGCTGTCAGGAGATGCCTCCTGGCACCTGGACGAAGGTGGCAGTGGACACCTGAAGCTCAGAGCTCAGCTGTATTCCAGCAGTAACTCCTGAATTTCCAGCTGCAGCTTCAGACTCTCTTTCACTGTTACAGACAGCTCTCAGCACCTCTTCCTTGAAAATTACAGACTTCAATGTGTTTTCTTTCCTAATTTACCCCTGACTCTTTATTCCTGACTGAAGTTTTCTTTTCTCCCTGTGCCTACTTTCCTGATATAGAATACTTCCTAACATTAAAAAAAACCAAAAAACCCCCAACAAGAACAACAACAAATCCCAGCAAACCAAAGCACAAAAAAATATTACTTCTAACTTTTCTGTCTTGACAAATACAGATATTTCAGCTCTGATTTTTGTCTTGAGACTGCTCTAATGGAGATGATGGTGATGTGAGGGCAGGGAGGCACTGGAACATTTTGTCCAGCAAGGCTGTGGATGCCGTGTCCCTGGAAATATTGAAGGCTGAACAGGCTCCCAGCACCCTGGAAGGTGTCCCTGCCCATCGTAGGGAAGTTCAAACGAGCTGATTTAAAGTCCTCTTCTCACCCAAGCCAATGTGTAATCTTATGTCTCCAGAAGCAGGAGAGCACAGCCTGGCATGAAGCCATGCCATGGATAAGGACGTGCAGGAGCAATCCCTGCCCTACACTGTCTGCTGCCAGGAGCAGCTCCGGAACCATTTAGGGCATTTTGGAATAGGATTTGGCCCAGAGCTATTTGGATCTCCAGAAGGTGCTCCTTGTCCAGGCACCCAATCCCTTGGAGCAAAACTAGACAGAATATCCCAAAGTATTTTCTGGTTGCTGTCAGTTATCCTTACACCCATCGTGGCTGCGATGCGCTCAGCGTTTGGGGGTTGACATCAGGAACACATCGACAGCCAGAGGGTTCAAACACTTAACACCACTTAAAATACTCTGATTTTATTTGGGACCCTTGAGACGGGGAGGAATATTTTTTTCCTCTTCTGAAGTATTTGTTCAAAGAGCAGCAACAACAAAGAGCCCGAGCCACAAGCTGTGGAAGCATGACTTCATCTTCTCGGCTTTCTCCACGCTGTGCTGGGCAGAGGAGCAGCGAAGGCATTTGCAGATGCACAAATACACTTTTGGGACTTCTCCCTGCGGGAAACCACGGCTTCACAGAGGAATGATTTCAACAGCTGTAGTTTGTCTTGACAGCACGTTTTCTTTACTCTGAGCTGCAAAACAACCTCTTTGCTAAAGTTACTCTCTGCTGGGCAAATCAGATTCTGCTCTATATGCCTTTGCAGGTGTTGGATGTTTCTTGAAAGAGATGGAGATAGTTAAAAAGGGAGGGAAGCTGTGGAAAAGAAAACATTTTTTCCTGCCCAAAATTTTAAAAAAAAATTTAAAAAAAATTATTCACCTAGAAACTGAAATAAAATTTAGAGGGGGGAAAAATCTCACAACAGTATTTGATCCAGAAATGCTGCTTTCTTTGTTGCATAGAAGTTGCTGTCCAGGTCTTTTTTGGGACTTTGTTGGCCTCCTTGTTTTGAAAGGGGTTTGTTTGGCTGATATTGCTGGGTTTTTGGTTGGTTGCTTTCTTGGTTTTATTCCTCATTCCCACACTCTGTTTCCCCCTTTTCTCCCTGAGGATAAGCTTTTATTTTTTAATGCCACAGTATTTCCTATTACTTATGACTGCACCAACATGGCACTAAATCCCCTGTCAGCACTGAAATTCAGCTCAGACAAAAGAACAAGAACCAGGGGTGGTACTTTTAAGTTTTGAAATTGCTAGACTTTGTTTCAGGCTTGTCTAAATAAACTGTCGGGTATGGGTTTTGTTTGTTTTAACAGAACAATGAGAATTCTTCGTGGGGAAGTACTTCTTTCAACAAGAAAAATAGCTCAAAGGAAGTAATTTCTTTAATGTAAAAATAGATTTAATGTGGCTGGAAATTCAAGTAAGCAGAAAGATACTTTATAGAAAGTACCACCCGTGGCAGGGGAATATAAATATCTACAAGGATATCACAGATATTCTGTAAGAGATGGGCCAGACTCAAAGACTGTCCAAGAGATTTGGAGTTTTTGTGTTGTCACTTCCGTATTCAATTCAGGCTGGAGTTCTGGCAGTACCGTCTCAGTGAAGAGATGGACAGGGTTTGGGTTAGAGAGCTGTCCCTTCCTCACCGGACCCTCTGCCTTTGATTTTCACCTTGCCTCAAACATTACCCCTCCCCAAGCTTGTGGTAACTCACTGCCAGCAAGTCCCTGTCCTTGTGTGTCCCTCAGCCCCTCGTTCACTTCCATCATATTCAATTCTTGCAACCTGCGTGATGCGCTGCCTTGCTGTGCTTTGGGAATCACAACTCCATGAAAAGCTGATTGTGTCACAGTGTTATACAACACATTAGGTGGATTCCTGATCCTAGAGAGTTTTCCCAGGGCACTGACAGTTATTCAGAATTTTTGTTTGAAAAGGTGCTGGTGTGGACCTGCACCTTCTTTGCTTTTCAGATTAATTTTGCTGTTACCTGTACACTGCATTGACTGAAGTCATGTGTCCTAGTTGGTGGATTGAGTAATCCAATTTCTGCTTCAAATCTGGAATTTCAGATTTAATGTTGAAGCTGCCTAGTGTGGTGAGCTGGCTCAGTTTTGAATACTTGCCCAGATGACCTGAGAGAAGACTCGGGAAGCGAAGGGGAACAAACATTCTGCTCAACCCTCTGTCACAATTTCACAAAACCCATAAAATCTCTAGTATCATCCCCCCTCATCTTACACATTGTATACATTAAATTTTCTTTTCTGTGTTTCAAAGGACTTGTGGAAAGAATTTTGCCATTGTGTTCAGGTGATTCCTACCCTCATGGTATCCACAGCTTCAGGAGTTTCTCTTAGACAAGACCTATAGAACTGGGCATTTCCAGCAGTGCTGTACAGGGACCAGCGAGAGAAAGAGTACACTTCAAACATTTTACAGCAGCTGAAATCCCACTCACGGTTTCTCAGGTTTTCCTTAGTGTTTTGTCAGACCGGAACTCCAAATGACTTAACAACACACTCGCTTGTTTTAGACACTTAAATAAGGGATGAAAATCAAAGCTGATATGCAACAATGACGTAGTTCTACGTATTTCACCCCTTCAATCATGAGCTCAATTCTCAGCAGCCGTTCTCCCTTCTAAAGCTCCGCAGAAACGCAGCGTGTGCGCGTTTGACCGTAAGCAGCAGGCGGGTTTGGTTTGGCGGGGGATGATTTCTATCACTGCAAAGTCTCGAGGCAGCCATGGCCAAAGAACTGCGCTCGCTCGGGCTCCTGCCCTGTCAACACACTGGCCAGCCAGCTTCAACCCAGATGAGCCTCGATCGTTAAGGGACGGCTGGAAGAAGATATCCCCGTGCCACTCGAGTTTCCCCCTCTGATGCAGCGTGAGCAGCCTTGCCCACACGCAGTTCCCTTGTCCCAGCTGCACCTTTTCCTGCTCGGGCTGAAGCTGGTGGGGGCTCAACGTGCCCGCAGAGGTGCAGACCCCAGGAGCAGCCGGGAGGGGCTGCTGGGACGCGGCCACTGCTGCACAGAGCGTTTGATGGACAGGGAGAACATCTGGCTGGCACCTCGTGCATAACCTGTCAGGCCCTTCCTTCCCTGCCACCGAGTCAAGTTGAATTAAGGCTTTTTAGTTATCCTGTTTCTCTTCAAACAGGGATATTTTAAAGGGAGTTAGAAGCAAATGTTTTGAATAGGTTACCAAGATACTTTGGGGGAGTTTTCTCCCTCCCCCAGATTGCTGTTCTTGGTTTATTTTTTACCATTGAGCACAATCTGAAGTAATTAGAGTGTTATGTCATAACCCAGTCATCTGCAATCAATTGGTTTCCAACCCAGTACCAACTGACACCCTGTTTTCACTCAAGTCTTCGCTCACCAAAGTGACTGTACATGACCTTCTAGTGGGCGCTGTCCCTGTCTGAGGCAGGGGAGTGGAACCAGGTGATACTGAAGGCCCCTTCCAACCCAAACCATTCGATGATTGTGTGTTCACTGTGGTCTCTGCTATCCAGTCCTTGCTGTTTGCTCCCTGTGCCTTTAAACGAGGCCACTGAAGGATGTCACAGGGCTGTGCCTCAGGTTCCCTGTGTGTCCTGCAGCCACGGCAGCCACTCTGCTTTACACCGTGGGCTTCACTGTGTCCATTTTCACCTTGGATTTCTCCTCCTCTGCACCCTCCTCTGGCCCCAGCCCTTTCTTCTCCTCCAGCTGTCTGACTTACCAGTGCTTCTGGTGGGTGTTTAGGGCTTTAAAACTTAATTATACATTAGCTGGAGGGCAATAGACTTTCTTTTTAACCTCAAGGCTGAGAAAGTCAATGAATATGCGTTGACTTCTGAGGGTAAGGCTGTAGGGATCGCCCAGAAAAAGTAGCAGTTCATTAAATTTTATGTTTCTGATTAATTTCTCCTCATATTCTAATTTAATCCAAGAAACAGAAATGTGCAGTAGGCACTAAAAATGCAGTTTATGATAAAGGCTTAAGGCTAAGTTACAGAATTATATGTTTTTTTCAAAATTAACTTATCAGCATGTGTTTTCATGAAGTTTATAAACTGATTCTTAAGCAACCCAGGCTTTTGGGGTCCTGTCATCTGCTGGATTTATTATTGTTGATGTGGTAAAGTTCAAGAATCCTGTACAGGGAAGTTAGAATAGAGAAGGTTTCTTAAAAACCATTTTGCTCAAGTTTGTGTCCTGTTGGTTTTGATGCCCAGAGATCCCCTTAGCACAGTGGGATTTGTGCATGGTCATGGTTTGGAAGCCTCACCAACCCCTCATGAAAGTGGAAATTTCAAACAACAAAAAACTTCAAACTGAAGTCTTGGTAGTATCAATGAATGAAATTCATGGAAGAAGGGAAGTGAATTGTTTTGCCTGTGTTAGGAAAGATTCTCCAGCTGTCTTTTGGAGAAGCACTGTTTGTGCTGTGGACCAGAGATAGGAAATTCAGCAGCTGAAGGGGCTCTCATTTCTTGTCCTTCTGAGAAATATCTCCCCAGTGCTTCCCTGTCTGTCCTCAGCTATCCAAACATCTTTGTTCTCATCGACCTACGGAAACTTTTGAGACGTTTTGGACAGACTGTCTAAAAAATTCCCCCGAAAGCACGCATTTTCTGACTTCTGGGACCGTCAGGGCTGAGGCAAGACTGCCTTGCAGGTGTCCTCCAGCCTGACACTGGTGTGGGGTTCAGCTGTGGAGTGAAAAGCCAGAGGCTGTTTGTTTCTTTGGAGCCTCTCCTGCTGAAATCAAGGAGGAGAGAGCCTGACTGAAAGCCCAGGGGTAAAAAACATGAAGGAGGGAATGAGAAGCGAGCAGAATGAGGGACGGCAGTGGAGGCCGGTGAATGGTTTTTTTTTCTAACAGGGAGGGGACAAGCAGCTGTGTGGGAACAGGACGGAGTGGGGAGAGCCCAGAGAAGCCAGGGAAGAGAAGCAGAGTTGTGGGGTGCACTGGAGCAGGAGCAGTGTGGTCTGGGAGGCGTGGAGCAAAGGCAAGGCTGGGACTCAGCCATGGACAACTGCCCACAGCGGTGTTTTGGCAAGGCAAGGAGGGAGCCCTGATCCCACAGCCACCACTTTTCCCATTCTGAGGGAGCTGGGAAGCACACCAGGAGAATGAGCCCCCTCCATCTGCCACCCACCGCTTGACCAAATTGGTTACCCATTATGGGCAGAATTTGCATGGGCAGCAGAGAACTTGGAATAGATCCCAAATGTGTGGGACTCAGCATGGTCCCACATAATGGTTTATTTTGATTTTCCTCGCCACCATCTTGTGGGGTTTGGTTTGATTTTTAATTTTCTTTTGAAGGGGGAGAGGGTATTTAGTATTTACAAAATAACATTCAAAACTGTTTGGTATTTTACAACACAAACCTAATCTCTCTTAATACGGTTACGGAGGGATCCAACACTGGCAAAATAAATCACATGGAACCTGCCCCCCGACCCCATCCAACCAGCCCAACGCCCCAACTGCTCAGCAGGGTTCTCTCCTCTGTCTGCATTTCTCGTAGCTGTTTGCAGGTTTAAAAATACTCTGTGTTCCACTAACTTCCAAACAAACTGTCCTCTCTCTAGAAAGGCAACTAAATGGCTCAACAGACAGCAGTCACATCCTACACACCTACGCCCACGGGCGCACACAGCCGCTGTGCAGATACTTAAGCTGTCTCTAACACCATAATTTTCCTCATTACCAAGTACTCATCTCTTCCCTTTCCAATGCCTTTAAAATAAAAAAAAAAGTTATACGTGCACATGTACACACAGGAGAAGGAAGAAGGAGGGGGGGAAAAAAGTGTGGATTGGTTAATCTGCTCTCCAGATCCCTTAAATAAAAGTCTTTGGTGATCTCTGCCCATTCAGGTCCAGATCCCAAGCCTGTGGAGGTTAGCAGCTAGCGTGGCACACAGAATATTTTGGAGAATAATTATCACCTCTATTTCCAGATTTAAACTATATCTATAATAAGTGTGTCACATGTCACAGACATCTCTCTCAGGGCCGCTTTACAGTCTGCTGCAAACTCTGGCATATTTAGTTTTCTTCAGAAATGAAGGTTGTATTTTGTCCATGTAAGCTAACATCATTTACATTTCCTGAGAATAAATTAAAATGAAGCAGCATTGATTTTTTTTTAGTTATAATTTTCTTTTATATACAATAATATCACCAAATTTTCAAGAATAATAGTTATTTTTCACTTTACTTTTGTATCAAACCCATTCACTTTTCATAACATGTGCTCTGTCAAACCATAAGATGCTGAGTATTATCCAAAGTTTCTTTTCTTGCATTGGTGTCACTCTAGAAAGCTGTAACAGCCTTGAGTTCAAAAGCTCTGTGTTTATGCTAAGGCTGAAAATCATTACCATCCTAAAAGTTTTAGGTTTTCTTAGAGGCAACCCGCTTTGATTTTTACTCACCTCTTTCAATTTTCTTTTTTAGTTTCTCCCTGCTGAAATCAGATCAGACATCTGATGAAGGTAATGGTGGGTTTTTTTTTCTTTTTTAATGAGTAATTACACTACTTAGGAATTTTGTTCTGTTGAGGAATAACATTCAAATATCTTCCTTTGGAGTCAATTTTCTATTGCCATTTTCACCTATGCTAGGAGAGGAGGAATGAAATGAAAGTGTTTAATTGTGGATTTTTAGAGCTGAACAGACATTGCCTTTTTGTTTGACTTATCCAGCTGAGTGTTTTATTCAGCTCTGCCACTTGGGAATATTAAAAAACCTTTTCCCTGTGACCACCTCAAACCAACACCAACATGAGGATCTTGCCATCCTGGAAACCGTTGGTGGAATGGCACTAAAAGTCTAGAAATAAGGGATAGTCTATCAAACTTCTGATGTGGCCATTTTATCTTGGGGGAGTTGTAATTCCCCTGTTGAGTCAGCTGCTACATCAGGGATTTGGGGTGCATAAAACTTAACAAAGAAAATGAGATTGTTGTAGTGATCAGCTACGTGAGATCGAGCCTTTCCTGGCATTCTTTGAAGAATAATTAATCCTAGAAAACTCAATTTCCAAAAAATATCAGAGAAAATCAATTCATTAAACATGTTTACTGAAGTAATTTTCAGCCTGTTCATAGATTACCCTGCATGCAGTAGAGGAGGATACAAAGACAGCTGCAATTAAACATTCCAAAGTTTCTGTCCTTTGAGCTTCCCCTTTGGCAAAAAGTTCCAATGGTTTGGGTTTTGATCTTTGTGCAACATGAAAACAGATGTCAAAACATGTTTCTTCACAGCAAGAGTTGTGTTTTTGATCAGCTTTAATGATTTTTGGAAGGATGAGTTTCTTCAGATAGGGTGCATTCTTGTCAAATACAAAAAATTAATACCTCCATTAACATCTCCATTACTTTTGTATCTATTTCTCACCGTTTGCAAATATCCTTGTATTTTCATGTTCCCATTGTGACGCATTTTCCAATATGATTATCATCCTCCCCCAGTAGGCTTTGACATTGCAGAATGATTGTGCTGTCACAAATACTGGAATTTCAGGATTAGAAATGGTCAGCAGATTAAAAATGTTTGCTCAAAGTTTATTCTTTGGTTTGAAGTAGTGGGGGGAAATATTTGCATAAATGAATTTTTAATAGATACCAAAAATAAAAAGCTGCTAAAGAAAATGTAGCTTGTCTGCATTATCATGCAATTTTAATTATGCAAGCATTTGTGTTCTTTGTGTATTTTGACTTTCGGCCATGTGAGACACATGAGTGAACTGTCACTCATGCAGAATTAATTCTAATTTGTCTATATAGGGGAAAAAACCCCGAGAAAATGTGATAACGCTTTTATTGGCAGCAAACCCTAGCTGTTGTTAGTCATTTGAGGAAATTATTGTTAGCAGACTTTTCAAATTCTGTAGGTCAAAGCCTTCCTTTAAAAGAGGTGTATTAGCACATGACTAAATCTAGCACAGGAATGAATTCTACTTGCTAAGGAACTGTACCCTTCTGTACCATAACATTTATTTAATTTTTTCTTTCCCTTGAACAAGAGAAAAATATTTTGGTTCAGTCTTTGGCAATCCGAGCGAGGTTATCTAAAATAACAGTCCCTTGGAATGTACCAAGTGTCATTTTTAGTGTAGTTACTTTTCTACAGTCTTGCAAACCAAAATCTTATTTTCCCACAAAATACAATACAAAAGCAGTTTGTAAAGACTCTTCAGACTTTGCACTTCTTCTCCCAGGTAAGTAGCAAATAAAAAGTTGTCGCTGACACGTAGGGCAACAAATGGATAAAGCAAGCATGGATTCTGAGATCTATAATTTTTAATAATCTTTAAACTAGCTACAAAATGTCAATCACTTCACAAACTGACAGGAGACATAAGGAATTTTCATATTACATGCTGTAAATTATATTTATCTCACAGTTTATCTAGAGTTCATTCATTTAGGTTTTTTAATTATTTTTTAATTGTCAGCTACTAAACATCTCAGCGATTTGGTGTGCATAGCTCTAGGTAAGCAACAGAGAACTGTACCGATAACAAACCACATGGGGATAGCGACTAGTAAGAGAGAGCCTTATAAAAATTACATTTCTTTGCACCATTTCATATGGTAGTTGTGTCCTCCAAAAGATAGTCTTCAAAAGCAGCAGACAAACCCAATATATTACACTTATTTCTTTTTGTCTTTGTCATATTTTCAGCCAAGCTTTTATTTTGCTGGCAATGGCTAAATGGTGAGTGCCAAATCCCTCTTTTTTCATAATTAAAAAATATGATCATGATTAATAACTATATATATATCAACAAGAAAAAAGTGGCACAACTGCAAACTTGCTGGTATAACATAGTCCCAAAAGAGTCCGAATACTGAGCATGCTTTTGTTGTCATTGTTGGTGTGCTACTGCCATGGGAAAATTCTTGTTTAAGTAGGAGTCTAAAAGTCTATTTATTCCTCATGCATAAATGCATAAATCACATCACTTTTTAGTGCAATGCTTGTTATAGTAATATAATTCCACATTGTCTAATCATGAAATCATAACAACAGATAATGGCAATGAAGAACTGAAGACAGCAGGTTTAAGTGCCTAAACATCATGATACCCAAAGACAGGAGCATGGCAGTAGCTCTGTGGAATGTCACAGTTTTACAAGAACAATACTGTATATTTAAAGGTTAACAGCACGTTTAGCATTCCAACAGTGTTGTCATTCAGCAAACATCATTAAAAAAAAAAAAAAAAGAAAAGAAAAAAAGGAAAAATGAGGAGAAGGGAAAAAAAAGGAAAGTAATCCAAAACAGAAACGAGGAAAGGAAAGGAAGAACCCCAAAAAACATCATAGTGAGCTATAGCCATCAAATCAGCACTATGTACAACCTTTGGAAAGAAAGATATCTAGAAAAAAATAATTACAAGTATCATTTTTTGGAAAGCTGACAAACTACACAGGACAACATTTACAATGGGGCTGATATGTGCATGTGTGCAAACCTAGTAGATAAATACCATGATAAAAGCATGAAGGTGCTGCCCTGCTGGGCAGCACTAAAAGGAAATGCACTTCTCTGCATTTAACCGCTGCCCAGCATCTTTGTTGCACGCTGGTTGGCTTCATCAATCCTGGTTTTGTTGGAATCAGCCTGGGGGAACACAAAGGAAAGAAAGGGATGAGTACAGGGAAGAGCGTATGAGAGAGAAAAGGAGTAGAGGGAAGAAGGACCATGCTTCCTGGCTACTCCCATCATTTTGCCTAGGTCACAGAAAAATGAAGCTTGAAAAATATTGGAGAGCTGCTTTTTATAGTGGTATTAGGGACCCAAAAGGAGATGACAGAATTTCTGGCTTTACTTCGTGTGGCCTTGGAGCAGAGCTCTTCTGGTTGTGTTCAGCTGCACCGAACTCCTGCAAATGCTGTGCCCGATCTGTAGCTGGTGCTGCCAATAGCGCTGGTGGCACCGAGGGTACAGATGGCACCATGAGAACTGGTGTACAGAGAACACAGAACCGCAGAGAGCAGCCTCTGCATTCTGCTGGGGAAAAGCTGCAGAGCCCTCTAAGATCCACTGGACTGTGGTCTAACCCAGATCAGCAGGTACCAGTCAAAACTAGAATTTTGGTCAGTGTAGAGACTCCTGGCTGGATCATCTGATGCAGGGAATGCTGGCAAAGATAAATTTCTTTGAAAAGATCAGCCTGGATATCTTTGCTCTACATGTGAAAGGAAGGGAATAGGTGGGAGGGATGCCAGTACTCCAGAGCTCTCCAATGTAGCTGCAAGGCAGAGTAGCCTCTTTCATTGGGCAGCAGTATAAACAGGAGTTAAGAAAATTCTACTGTGATTTGAAGCAATCAAACTGCAATTTAGTCCAGCATAGGCTGAGCCATTAACTGCACTGTTTTCCCTGGGGTAACACCTGCCATGATTATAAAATGCCATCAATAAAATGGCACCACTTGGGAGGTTCAGGAGTTCTCTCTGAGTGGGAAGAAGCTTCGACCAAGACTTTCTGTAGCTCTGCAGAAGTTAGTTGTGGAGACTAAAGACACTGTTTTAGCTGTCAAAAACTGGCAAAACTCCACTCAATGCCACGTTGCCATGCCGACTTATTCTAGCAGAGGGACTAGATAGAAATGGTTCAGTTTTTAAAATCAGACCGGTGGGAAAGGTGAGAATTGTGCTGCTGCTTCAAAAGCATGGGCTCCAATAGCAAACTCTTTCTGTGGTTTGATGGTTGCATTTTGTTAGCTTTGATGATTGTTCCCACATCTCTGGGGTGTATCCAAATTGTACAGATTTATTTTAAATCTCCAATTTGCAAAGACAGAATGGTGAAGCAACTTTCCCACATGCATTTAAAAATCCTTTAAGAATGTTTATACTGAAGTGCAATAAATCTTTCTGAAATATCTTGGGCTTTTCTCCGTACGTGTTTTGGAAAATGCTGTGTAGATGTGTATTTTTAGTGCAGCAGCATGTGCCAGCTTCTCAACAAGTGTAAATCAGCAAAACTACTCATTAAAAGCCACACTCCTTTATTTTAGCCGTGAGTTTGACCTTGTCTACCACAGTACAATTCTGTCTGCTTTTGCCAAAGGGCTACCTAAAAAGTTAATGGGTTTGGAAGCAGTTACCTTTGCCACGAAATACATGAATATTCATTGAACAGTAATGAAACATGATGTTCCTAATGATGTTTAGACATTAGCATCTGGTGGATGATGTTGCATTGAAGGCAGTGGGATTTCTCGTGCTGACCCTTCCCACTTAGGTCAAGACAGACTGCTCTGAGCCCCCTCCACTTTCCTCCCAGCCTCCTATTTATGGTAGATTTTAGGGCCAGGCTCTTCTGGTGCTGGTGCCATTTGACCTACTCATCACATTGTCATTTTAGAGTTTGTCCCTTTCTCTCTGATCTGAGGAAAGGATAAATAAAGCCTTTTATTCATTGCTGTCCTGATTACTGTGGGTAGATCAGATTACATCGGTGCATTATGAGATTCCTCTGGTTTGGGCGCATGCAGCCAGTACAACATAAATCCTTTAGGAGCATTTAGAATGCATCCCAGGGTGCTTTGGGTTAGCTTTGTGATGCACCCCAACTTTTGCAAACTGTGCCAGCCAAGGGTCTTTCTAATGATCATAATCCACCCAAAGCACAGCACTCCAGCTGCTCAGGAAAACAACCCTGGCAATGCTGTGAGGGGACGAGGGTCTGTTGGCATATTTCATTACAGCCTGGATGTGTGTGCAACTATGGTTTTGCTGTTATCCAGCTAATCATCACTTCTGTCTTTTATAGAGGGTTTTACTAATACACTGTGTTCCTTTTCCTAGTACCTCATTACTGTGTCCCTACTCTGAGAAGTTTGGCTTATTTTTCACTAAGACCAAAGACTGTCTTATTTTTGTGCTGCTCTCATGACGACTCCTCTGTGTACAACGCAAATCCATCTTTCACAAACGTGTCGCTGGTCCTTAGCCAGGGGCCCTGTGTGATTTTATGAATCCATCAGCTGCTGATGTTGTTTTGCCATTGCTGTACAAAATGCCAAAGTCTGTAAGAAGACCACATAGCAGTGGAAGGCCAGTCCCTCAGCTCAGTGCTCTCAGCATGCACTGTTAGAGGTTTGGCCCATGTGCTTTATGGGCACAGAGGGCCTGGTGAATGTTTTCCAAGTCCAGATGTTTGCGAGCCTGAGCTGGTAGCAGAACAGGGACTTGTTGGGTTTGCTGTATTTTGGGATAGGATCCTGCAGGCATGGGTAAGATGCCACTGATTTCCATTCACAGGGCACATCTCCTGCCAGGGGAAGTGGGAACACAATAGTGCACGTCCTCATTGCTTTGAGGAAATAATGTATGTAACAGGCTTCTTATTTAAAGGCACTCGTGGTGTAGGTTGTATAAACTCCCTGTCCCTTCTGGAAGTATAGAGAGCTGTGCTGCTTTCCAGTTCTTTGCATATGAATAGCAGCAGTAAATCCTCCCCTGATGCTCCTCATTTTCCCAGAAATATGGGAAGTGCATGATGGCTTCCCAGTGATACTGTGCATTTTCCAATACAGTCAAACAAACACACGAGGCTTTATAAAGCAAGACTTTTGACCAGTGCAAAGCCACGCGCTCTGTGCTGCCAGGTGGCTGCCTCTCTGTCAGGGATGGTCTTCCCACCCTTCAAACAATGTGTACTTTATCCAGTTCTCTTGGAAGTCTACCTCCAGTAAGGAAAGCCCATGGAGTGAATTCCTCAGTGCAGTATTTTCCTCCGATTTTTATCACTAAGCTCTGACACAGTTAACTGACAAGAAAAACAATGGACATCCTGCTTGTGAGGAGGCGTGCATGTGTAAGAAGGCTCAAGAGCACCAGCTCCACCACCCGAGGTCAGAATTAACTCTAAGCACCACATCTAAGTCCCTGGGTTAGATCCTCAGGTTGTGTAAATCTCAGCGGAAGCGGAGCATTGTGTTGATTTTACACCAGATGAAGATCTAGCCTCTTATGTCACTTCAGTCTGCCTGTGCCTGGTGCCTGGAGCTCTGCCAGTACCAATGCAGATGGCTTGCAGATCTTGGGATCGGAGGATGGCACTGAGCTCCCAGCCAGGCTTGGAGGGGGCTGCTCTCTGCTTCAGAAATCTGCAGTGCAGGTCTGGCACTGGATCGGTGCTCTCTGCCTTTTTAGATGGTGATTTTGCAGAGCTAATGCCGAGTTTTTGTATACCGCTGGGGCTGTGTGGGCCCAATTATGTGTGAGTATATATATATATATGTATGTATGTATATATACACCCTCCCAAAAGGGTAGATCTCTGTCCTAATGTTGTCATAAGCAGCCCAACAAAACTGTCTTCACTGTTACCACATGGCAAAGCCTTGCTTAATAAACCCCCATCTTTCTTTGGGGGCTGGTCCTCCAAGCAGGGGATCTAACCCTGAGCTGCTCCTGGAGTTTCCAAGGAGGGAAAAGTGGGGAGGATTTAAAACTCTCCAGGAAGCGCCAGGGCAGTCAGATCCAAGCCCCACAGTTCAGCATAGCTCAGGGCACTTGTCCTTTTTCAGAGCTGTTGCAGCAGGAGCTTTGATGTCTGCTAAGGGATTCCCTTGCAGTTGAATGGCAAACTCAACAGCGAGGGTTCAACCCAGCCTGCACTGGAGGTGCAGATTCACAGCAGCGAGCTCTGCTGCGGCCCAAGGATTTGGAGGGAGAAGAGAGGAGCTATTTCTGTCCCTTGTCCTTTCCAGGCCCGTGCTTGGAGAAGGGAAAACAGAGCCCCTTTGGGGGTGCTCAGGGAAATGGCAGCTCTTACCTTCTCCATGATCCTGTCAATCTGGCGGTTCTGTGTGTCGATCTCGTTGCCCATGTCCAAGGCCATGTGACGTAAGTTGCCAATGATGCCGCTGACCTGCTCGAGGTTCTCATCCATTTCATTTTCCCGGGCATCGTTTGTTACCCTGGGAGAAGAAAAACAATTCTTTAAAGCAGAGACAGGAGATTCCCCCTGAAACTGCGATTCCCCCGAAACCTCCACTGCATTCCCTGTCATTTGTCACCTGAGGAGCGGGCTGCTCTGCTCAGCTTTGAACAAAGGGGATTAACGAGTAGATAACCTGAAAAATGGTACATGCTTATTGTTTGGACGTGGGGCTCAACTGTCTGGGTTATTAGTGCTCTGTTGATACTGCTGGTGTGTGCTGTTAGTAGAAGTGCTGCTGTCTGAGCTTGTCTGTTCCGCATGCTGCACCTTTCTGCAGCGTTCACCCATCCCAAAGAATGGAAGCGTGCTCCATTTGGATCCGTGTGTGGTTAGTGGTCACGGCAAGTGCTGGAAGGTGGTGGAATTACAGCCATAGCAGCTCCCCTCCTTCAGCTGCAGATCAGTAATGAATGCTGTCCAGCCCTTGTGTGCTTGGGGCTCGCAGAGATTGGGGAAGAGGTGCTTCAGCTCTGAAAATCCTAAGCTAACATCCTATTTAATTGACTGTATTTCTGGTGAAAGACAGAAGCAGCTTCTCTCAGCTTTACTGGCTTTAGTCAAGATCATTTATCTCTCATTCTTAGCACCATCTTTTGCGGTTGCTTGCTTTTTGGAAAGAAAAACGTGTGCTTGAGCCAAGGCCCAGTTCAACTCTGCAGTGACTGAAGAGGCAGGTGGTGACTGATGCTGGAAAAGCAAGGTCCATGGGTCCCACTCAGAAAATTCCTACTTTGAGCCTCTTATGCAATTTGTGTTCATTTAGGTGCCCAAAGGTTGCTCCAAGCTATTATGGTTCAGCATAATTTCCTTCACTGCTATTCTATTATCATTCCCCAGCCTTCATTTTGGTGGGGCTGCCGTCCAGAAATTAAAAATATTTAAAAAAAAGTGAATGGCAGACCCATCAAACTTAAATGGCAACTCCATCCCACGCTCCAGATTGCATGACAGCATTGTTTCTATCACACCGATTTCCCTTTATCACAGCAGCCAAAAAAAAAAAGTGGATAATAGTTTCTGGAAAGATAATTACTTATTAATCTAGTGTCCTTAATCTTCAGAGATCAAAGCTTTGCTTACTGGTATGCTGTTATCCATGCTGATAGCATTGTCATCTTAATACATACCCATAAGCTCTGTAATCAGTAGGTACTTTGTGCTGGGTCCCTGTGTGCCGTGGGATTTCTGCAGTGGGGTTGACTTTCGTATCACTGTGTGCATCAAACTGGCTTTGAATTGAGAGCCCAGGGATTCCCGCTCTGCTCCTCCGCGGCTGAGGCTTCCCAGTACAAGGAATGGGGGGTCATTCCCCATGCAGCGAGGTTCTGAGGACACTCAGGAGCAGGGGAGGGGTGCACCTCTGGTTTAAAGCGTTCTTGAAGTTCTGCGCTTGGCTCGGTGCTTTGGCAGGAAGCCTGAGGCTTTTTTGTTGTTGAAAAGAAAGAGAGGGCTGTTGGATGCTTTGGTGCATCTTCTGGCAAGGATGGATAAGGGGCACTGCATGCCTTGAGGCACAATGACAATGGACCAGTATTTATCTGACACTTCATTTCTGAGGCGTTTGACAAGTGTCATTAGTGAGACCCGTAATAAGGCCCCCAGGAAAAGTGTTTACTCAGGGAGTGCTGAGGACAGCCCTGGCTGGCCACGGCTCTCTGCACCCTCACAGTGCTGCTGCAAAAGAAATAAATAGACTTTATTTCTATTTATTTCTACTGCCCAAGTCTGGGTGGTCTCAAAAATCAAGGTTTGGGCTTGTGGTTTCAAGCATCTTCTGGTTCTCAGGGCCAAGGCCCTTACTTCCAGGATTTCCAGCAAGGTCACCATCCTTTGCACTTGAGCTGCTGCAGGGCCAGGGGCAGTCCTCGGATACAGCAAACCTTTAGGACGTGTCTTAATCACCACCAACCTGAATCCAAGCACCACTTGGTAGAAAACCCTCCATCACATTGCCCAGCACCTCTGAAGGAGTTAATGAGCACCGCAGAACTCATGACCATATGGAAGAAATCTAAATATATCAGTGACAAGGAAAACAGAGAGAAAACAGTGGATAAAAAGGCTCACCTGCGGATAAAGCCACCACTGATGGCCATCTGCTCCCGTTCATCTACGACACGTGCAGGCTGGCTGGCTACAACACCATCCTGATTATTGCCCCAGGCCTTTTTGTAAGCATCGCTTGATTTAAGCCTATGCGAAAAAGATGATGAGAAACGAAGCCCGGAGCGCACAAGGACAAACTCTTTACCTCTCCAAAGCTAAAAGCTGAATCAAGCAAATGAGTTCAGATAGAGGGTCATTGGTTGTATACCGATATATCATAACCCTGAATAAAAGGAGGGGGTGGGTTTTTTTGCTTTTTATTTTTTTTTTACTTTACTGCCACAACAGTGTTGGTCAGAGGTTTCATTTCCAATAGGGTGAATTGCAATTGTCAGGTCTACAACATTGCACACAGGTTTTTGGATGTTGACTTAGTTTCCAGAAAGAAGGAAAATTAAAATAAAATTTAAAAAAAAAAAAGAAAAAAAAAAGAAAAAAAAAGGAAAAAGAAGAGAAGAAATACAGATAAGTAGAAAACATTGTTTCATTTCAGTGACACATATGTTTTGACATCAAACACAGAGGACGTACTGGCAGACAGACATAAAAACAGAACTGCCAAGTATAGTGTGTACATCACATCACAGCAACACACCCTCTCAGAGAAAAACAGATTTGGCTACAATTTAACATTTTACCATGCAGAATATTTGGCTTCTGATGATATTTTTTTCAATATGTATGTGGCATAATAGGCATTTAAAGCCACTGACCTTTCCCAAGGTGATTTGGGGATGATTTTAGTATAGGGTTCATTTGATTTTTCAAATAATATATCGGTACTTGAAAATAGTAATCATACATCGACAGTTGATGTACAAACCTTTGTCCACAGAGACAAAAAGTAAAATAGGCAGAAGTGAAATGAGTGCAGGAGAAAAGAAAAGATACGAGCAATCTAGCATCAGAAAGGGAAATTTTTCTACATTTTTCTTCATGCACCAGCTACAGGCATGAATAAGAAGTAAAGCATTCTCACTAAGCACAGTTGCCCCAATAGTTCATCATACCCTCAATGCATCAGCAGTAACAGCCTTTCACAATAAGCAAGACACAGGCAAAAATGGATCATCACTTCCTTCAGGAGTTTTAAACCACAGGACTTCAAAAATAGCCTAGCAACTTGTTATATTTGTATTTTGTGGCAGTTACATTAACCTTCAGAGAGCCATTTTTGACTGAGCTGCCGTGGATAGAAAATTAAAATCCAGGCACCCCTAGAGTGGCAGATTGACATGTGCAGCCTATTTAGGGCTGCTGTCATTGGGGTCACCAGACAAGATTGAACATTTTAACAGGGGAATATAAAGGTTTGGGGTCCACAGGTATAAGTTCTTGATTTTCATCCAGAAATGGGGCCGTTTCCAACAAAACCACTGGGAACTTCAAATCTCTGTGGTTTCCCTGTTCCTAGGTCAGCTCCAATCAGTCCTACAAACAGCCCTGTGGCTTGGACTTTGGAGGAGGAACTGAACGTGTTTCTGAAAGGTTTGGGAAAGAACATGACAAACCCATGTCTGGTGTTATGTTCTTTCCATGCCCTCTGAAACAGCTCAGTTTTAAATGAGCCTGAAGATGTGTTGTATGATTCAATAGAGAAGTAAAATATATATTTAAGGAGGATCTGTTCTACTCATCTGTTCTATTACTTATTTCCTATTAAAGTTTGTGAAGACTTAAAAAGATGATGGTTGGCTCGTTGAATTTTAGTTCTCTGAAACTATACATCAGCTTTGGCATTTCTAGAAGTGCCTTAAAGTAATTCTCTTGCTGCAGATACATTTACAGGGTTTTGCCTGTTCTTTAGACCTGTGGAACCTTGTCAGTGAGACAGTTTTTGTGTTTGAGGTAAACGATTTTATACACCCAGAATCTGATCTCTTGCTTTCTTGTGGAATTAAAGTCAACAGGTGGAGCTTGGATCTGCTTATGGTCAATAGCAGTTGTCCTTTTGATTGCAAAAGTTCCACACTGTGGGTATTTTGGTTCTCCTAGGAATGTAGGATCAAGCTTTACATATTTTTAAGGCTCAGAGAACTGTACTTTCACTGTATATCAGGGTCGAGTTACATGTGAAGTGGTTAATCTTTATATAAATATATGCCATTAATCTCCCACCAGCCAGAAGAGCATTAGGGGATCATGGTGATTCTGATGCCCAGAACTGTAAGGATTTCTCTCTCTCCCACACTCCACTCCTCAGAACATCATCTTATCTGTACCAGTGGAGTCCTGGCTTAGTGACTCAGGGAACAATCTCTAAAACCATTCTTCATCCATGAAGAATATGGCTGCAGACTGATAGGGTCAGAATTCCTCAGAGAAGGCAAGAGGCACCTTTAGAAATCCACGCTCCCTACATCACCTGCAGAATCATTCTGTTCTTGCAGCACAGGCTGCAGCCTTAGCGAAGTGGCAAATGTTTTAGTGCCACGTGCCAGGTGCTAATCCCATCGCTGTCACATGTCTGGCTGTCAGTTCTGAGCTTTTACAGCTTGTGCAGTGTGGGAGATGTAAAGTTTCTGCTGCATTTGTACCCATACCAGCTCCAGTGGCTCAGGGCAGCAGGGATAAAACCTGTCAGAGCTCACACCACTTGCAAAAGGGGTGTACGCAGCTCTTCCCATCCCTCCTTCCCCTCTCCCATTGCACATCAAGGCAATAAGAGTTCTGGGCAAAATTCTTACCCAAAAAAAAGGATTAAGGGCTTGGTACAAAGAGGCAAAATAGATTTTTTACAAAAAACTGAGAATTATCTGCATTGCGCCCTAAGGGAATTAACTTCAAAATAAATATGACTGAAAAGGCAAAACCCCACTCCTGATCTCCTGATTTTTTGGCAAAATACTCCCTGAACTCTATAAGAGCTCTCTTTCCTTTCAGTCTTGATAATCAGGGTAGGATCAGGCTTTGGCTGTGAACAGAGTTCACGTAGGAAAGGAATTTAATCCTATAGCAATACTTCTCTCTGCTTTGTTTCCTGCACCATCTCTGGCCAACCATTAAGAATGTTTTCACTGCAACCTGGTTTCATGCCTACTCACTACATGCTGGATTTGCCATTCCTCAAGGACTTCGAGTCGGTCCCCGGTTTCCTACACCCGCATAACCGCACATCACATTTTCATTTGGCATTTAAAACAAGCTTGGCATCACTTGGAGGACGGTTTCGTTCAAGTGTGATGGCATGCAAGCAAATTCGATGCATTTCAACATTTCTGCTTAGTGTACGTGCTACCCAATCGAGAGAAATTTGGCATGTTGAGGTTTTCTCAAATTTTTTGCCTGTGGCAGGATGAAAACCATTTCGAGTTGGGTTCCAATTATGAAACGTCACATCTCTTTCAAGTTCTCATCAAGGACTATTTCTGTTGAGCAACGAAAAAAGGTGTGATTTTCATCCAGAATTTTGAGCAATGTTTCGTATGACCTCTTCTGCATTTTTTCAGCTCTTTTGTTTATGAAACTTGTTGGGAAAAATATGTTTCAAAATTTAGAGTGTCCAGGAATGAGGTAGCCCCAGTGTTTTTGTTCGCCGGAAAATGGAACCACTCAGTACACTTTGTGTAAAATGTTGAAACTTTTACCATTAAAAGGTGTAGACAGTGAAGCCTTCACTGCAGTATGCCTGATTTTAATGCATCTACAGTAATTCCCAGTCAGTTGTCTATGCTATGAAATGAATGCATTTGAACCAGAATCGTTCTTTCTGCATGCCACATGCTCATCCTGTCCATGTGCCTAGCAAGGATGAGCTTCACAAGGCCTTTGGGATCAGCCTTAAGTGCTCAAAGAGATGAGGCAGGCAGCACCTACTTGTTACATGGACAGACACAAAGACCACAGAATTTTCCTAGGTCCGTCAAATTCTTTTCTGCTTCTTTCATGTCCTTATTGATTTGGTCCATTCCCTCTTCGATGCGTTCCAGTTGTTCTGATTAAACACAAGTATTTTATCCCCACAGAATGAAGCAGATGGAAAAGGACAAAGAAAAAAAAGACAAAAACTTCAGACATTCACTGTGACAAAAAACTGGACACCACATAGCAGAGCCGGTACCCAGTACCTACTTGTTACAAGGACATATGAAAAGGCCACAGCATTTCCCTAAATCTTTTAAATTTTTCTCGGCCTCCTTCATGTCTTGGTTGATATGGTTCATGCCTTCTTCAACACGATCGAGTTGTTCTGGTCAGGACAAAGGGATGACAGTGTGGAATGAATTGTATTTTTGTTTGTTTGATTTTGTCTTCAACAGAACATGAAAAATGACCATGTAGAACCGAGTTAATAATGACATTACAATGCATTAATCTGAGCTGATGCATTGCTGAAAGGATGTATGCTGAATTGAATGCTGAAGATTTTTTTCATTAGTATGGGAAGAGTAAAACAAAGGAGAAATTTATTTGAAATATATTAATATAAACAAGATGTAATGATGTAGAAAGGAAGGGTTATTAAGTTCAAGGTCCAGAAACATAATACAATACATCAACTCACTAAGACACAGTGACATCCAGGAGAAAGATAGTGTTATTATTTTGCACTTATGTATGTTAATATTAGAGAAAAGATGTCCTTCCATGGAAAACGCTTCGGTTACTTACGCTTACAAACGCCTTGGAATTGGGTTTGGGCAGCACAATTGCTTTGGTTAGTGAGTGAGAGAGCTGGTAGTTAATGGAGTGAGCTGTTAAAGGCTCGTGTCGAGGTACCCTTCCTTCCAGAGGCTGAGGAAACTGAGACCTGCGGCTTGGACTGCTGTTGGACATTGATCTCTATTCTGAGGGTGGCCTCAGGGCTGGTTTTCTTCCCCGTCTGGGTGCTGCAAATCAGGAGTAACCTCAGTGAACACGGGACCATTGAAACCACTCCGGCAGCCCGATGCTCTCTGGGAGAGGGTCACCAGCTGCGGCATTCCTGGTCTCCAGCCCCAAGGGACCTTGTGGAAACAGGCACTGGGTGAAGCCTCCTGTTTTCAGTGGGGTCACTTCTGCTTTGCTCCAGGGCAAGTTGAGAAGCACCAGGCCCAGAAACCAGCCACATACAGACCCTGTCTCTCTGCTGGCATCAAACAGAGTTTGGCATATTTCCACCCAGGGCTGATGTGTTTTCTTAGTGACTTGGTGGCTCAGAATAACTTAATGTGTTAATTTTTTTCACTTTTAAATCGGGGGAAAATGTCCTAGAGGGATAGAATGCCACAACATCAAAGTGTAGGAACAGATTCTCTGCTGAAGTAAACAGACATGGATCCCGTGGGATCAAGGATCTTACGTGGAACCTGCAGTAGGGACAACATTTTACATGGGATTTATACTTTACACCATTTGCTCCCAAAGGATAGACTCAGATACTACCCAGGATCAGAAAATTACTTGGAGTGGAATTTCAGTCCTTTAAAAATTGTAACTGTACCTAATGAGAAAAAGTAAAGCAATCTCAGTAAAACACAAATACATCCCTATTCCCCTTATGGAACAGAAAAACACTGAATTAGACTGTAGAAGAAGGAACTAAGCACTGGTTATAGAAGGAATTTAATGCCATCCCTGATGTTAACTGACTCCTATCCAGAAAAAAAAAAAAAATAAAGGAAAGAAGAAAATCTTAGAAGAAAAATCATGCATATTGATGTCAGTAAATGCTTATGTTCTGCAAGAACATGAAGAAGCCTAACTTCTTTGTTGGGTTTCTAATAACAATTGAGGTTTAGCTTTTCAAGGCTTCCTGAGGTGTTTAGATACCCAGTTCCCATTAAAATTAATTAAATAAAATTAATTTTAATTAATTAAATGGGAACCTCACCCCTCAAGAGCCTAGAAAATCCTGGGCTAAATTATCCAAGCTTGAATAACTCAAGTATTGAACCTGTGCTCTTTGTTTAATTCTTGCATGACACTGGGCTTTGAGAAGGAGAGGTGCGTGTCGGTATGGTGAGACTCATTTGCTTTTCTGCTGTCAGTTCTCCTTCTCCTCAGCTGGATGGGCCTTTCTCCTGATACCAGGGGAGTTATTGATCCCCAAATCCAAGGTTAGAGGATCAGAGTAACCTGGCACTGCCCTCTAAAAGGGGCACACACTGTAAGCAAAAGATTGGGAAACCAAGAAGGAAACCTGAGAGAGGGACTGCGCAAGTTCTGCCTGATAAACTGCTGAGCCCAGAGCCAGAAATGCGAGGTTGGATTGTCTTTATGCTCATTGTGATTGAGGCTCCAGCAGCAGCTTTGGTTCGTGTCTGTAGGCACAGATTGTCGTTCTCATCAGAAATGTGAGTCTGTGGTGAAGGGACCCCCCTCCCTGTGCCCCTGCTCCTCGCTAACCCTGCGCGCTTGGGCAGCGCTTGCTCTGGCTCCGGGGAGCAGCTGTGGGCCTGTGAGCTGCCTTTGATGCTGGCTTATGCAGATGATGGGATTTGCTGCACCTCTGCCACAGGCTGCCGGCTGCTGCCGTGCGGGCAGAGCCCCTTTGCAGCGAAAAGGCGGCTGTACGCCCACGTGCATTCTGACACTGGGGGGAGGAGAGGTACCTGATCTCTCTTCCACTGATTTTCCTGCTAGCGCCCCTCAAACCTGGTCTGCCCCGTAGCTAAAGTCAGGTTAGCACTGCATGGATCCGTCCTAGATCTGGCACCACTGGTGGCTCTCAGTGGAAGCAGTTCTCTTTGCCCAGATGCACCTACTCTAAAGCCACGTATGTAATAGGTCCTTTTAAACTTTCTTTACCTCTTCTGCCCAAATAAATGAGAGCTTATTGACGAGTATATTTGACACAACTCAAAGACTTCCGTTTAAATCACAACCCTCTGTAAAATCCTGACTTTATTTATCCTACTTCAGCATTTGTGTTTGATGCCTGGGCTACTGCTGAATAGGGAAGGGAGCCACAGCTAATTTATCTTCCATTAAAGGAAACCTCATCAGTGTAAAAAATCCCATGTCATGTTTGTAGCCCAGAAGTCTAGACAGCTGGCTGCTGGTCCTAAAACCACTTGCTAGTTGTTAATGTCGTGAGCTGGATTGTAAACTGGTTTGGATCAGCACAGTTATGCTGGCTTTGTGGAACAACACCAATCTATACCTGTCAAAGATCTGGTCCCACAGGCAAGGAAATGGATTAGTGAGTCTAACCACAATTATTGAGGCATAAATATTATAGTGGAATTAACTTAATGGGGTCACGCTGGATTTGTTTTGGTATAACTGCTATTAAAATGTGGCCCAGAATGAATCACTGCCGGTAGGAAATCAGATGGCTATCGAGAGGTTAATTTAATGTCTGTTTCCATAGATCTTCCCTATCCCAACGTTCTGTGCTGTATTAAAGGTTCTGGGGAAGACGGTTTCTTGGCATACATTGCCATGAACCTACGCAAATTCACGCCTACGAGAGATAATGTCTTTTGTCTTCCATTTGGAGGAGCCCTTCAAGGTCAGAATTTGAGCACCTTTCGAGAGGTTTTTTTTCAATATTATTTGAATAAACTGCATATATATGTTGATGTATGATATATGATATATATCTAAGAGAATTGGTGCTGTCTTGAAACAGAATACACATCAGAGATACATTTCATTGTGATTTCCTTCATTTTTTTTTTCCCCTTCTGGAAAACTCTTCAACCTTTTTTGTGCATTGATTTCTGAGAACATCACTTTCATTTCAAGATAGTGACCATAAATCTTCCAGATCTTACAGCAAACTAATGGCTTATCTTAAGGTACAAACAAGAATAGTTTTTGCCTTTATCATTATACTTGTGAATTACTTCTGTGAGGTAAATGAGGGAACATAAGGTATCATAGTGGCCATTTGCCAGTGGGTCTTTGCCAGAATCTTCCATAACATCCTGGCAGTTCCCCCTCCTGTGACTGCTCTGGGTAAGTGTCTGGGGCAGGGAAGCTGTAGCAAGGGCGTCCCTCAGCTGCTCCTGTAGTGTCTTGAGCTAAAAAAGCTGCAAAAGCATCTCACAAGGCATTGGTAGCAAGACCAGCACAGAGCAAGTGTGACGTTGCTTCACCTTTACATCCCCATCTGTAATTTATCACAAATATTCCTTCACTGATGTCCGGGCTCTGGGGCCTGGGCTTGAATGTCAGTTAAATGCCTGTGGAGATTGGAATTGCCCCTTTGCCTGGAGTATTGTGCAGGGAAGCAATTTCCCCCAAGGACAACTTTAATTAGAGAAAAAAGGAAGGAAAGGAAAAGGACATCTTAAGAACACATTGTAATCGTAATTGCCTACAAGAGGGTTTAATTTGTGACTCAGCAGATTAGCTATTTCCAACGCTATGCCATCATCCCATTTTCCATAAAGGAGAATCACATTGGTGTGTTTAATGTTTCTGGGACAGTCTTTCAGAAATGCTGGGCTCTGGCAGGCACTGCTGGGCGCAGGTACAAATGGAAGAAAGCTGGAGGGGAGAGCTGTGAGCCCACGTGTAGCTGTGCCAAAAATAACAGCTAGACAAAGGCACAACCTGCTTTGTGTGGGTTCATTTGTCTTCTCTTCTGTGCTACGATTTCAGCATAATTAATGACATTTTCCCCGTGAAAACTGGAGTAGTTGTTAGCCCTCTTTTATTTTGCTAATTAGCCATTACACAAAACTGCCAAACTCCTGCAAAAGCAGTGGAGGTCAACTCGAATGTGTGCCATCAGCTGGTGCCGGTGCTTTTGTTTGTGGGATTGCCCAGTTATTTAAATTTTATCACCTTTTATCACCTCTGTAAGCCTGATCTAGAGTAAGATCTGCTGGGTAGATTAATCTGCTCCTCCTGGTCCCTGGCATTGCTGGTTGTGCATTTGTAGTGCAAGGAGAAAATTTTCCAGTTGCACTGACATTTTCTTAGTCTCTTATCAAAGTTGTGGCTATTCCTCTATCTTGTCTTGGATGAAAAATGACTGTGCTGCTGCTGTTGTTATTGGAAAAGTTTCTCTCCTCCACCTCATTTGGAATACAGGCACAAAATTCTTCTGTAATAAACTGCGTGAGGACACCATCACACAAAAAATGTCCTTGAAGGTCCAGATCTTTAAGCCTACTGGTATGTCTAGATGATGGGAGTTTCCTTTGGATTAAAGGAGCTACCAGTCTGTGTTAACACTTCAGGTTTACCTTCATATCTTCACTTTGTTCAATTAGTTTAATTTCTACTGTCTGCTTTTAACCAAAATGCATCCAAGCATTAACTTTTTTTCTAAGTTGGCATGTTTTAAAGAAGCAGAGGAATTGCCATTGCTCAGTAATCCTTTGCAGCATTTATTTTTTCATGTCAAATGCAAGTATTTTAGTTTAAAGAGTTATGTACATATTTATATTTCGATCACTAATTAAGGGAGCTTGACTCAAGGCCAGATTTTAAAAATATAAGCATTATGGATGTGTGGTCTGGAAAAGACTTTCTCAGTGATGGGAAAAAGCCCAACAAGGAAAATCTAACCTCCTAAATCCTTCCTGTGGGCTCCCCGGAGGAAGAGCTCTGTTGAACTGGTCTGGGTAACAGTACCTGACCCAAAAAATGATAACCCTTGATATTGCAGAGGGGCTACTCAGGTTCCCATTCTCCCAAAGGCCACTGGAGGAGGTCTCTAGTTTTTTTGGGAGAGCCATTCCCTGTGAAGCAGGGAGCTCTTGTGAAGTTCCAGAGCTCTGTGGGCCGTGACAGAGTGCAGCCAGCTGTGCTAAACCTTTGGGCAACAGCAGCTATCCAGGCTGGCTTTGTTGTACAAATACCTGGCATTGTGAAATTACCTTGACTTCCTGCCTTTTATGATCCCAGAGCCTTCTCCTTACTGATACCAGAAAATCAGTTCTGCTGTGCAGTATTTGGGTTGAATTGGCTCAGAAAGGTTTTTCCATGTAAGGTCTGTTTAACTTCAAAACAAGCAATTTTGTAAGGAAACCTAGAAATAGAGCTCCAAGCAAGTGCAGAGATTAGATCTTCTGCCTGCCGCCCACTGGAAAGATCAATGTCATGTTTTCTGTATATTTAACACCTAATAATCTTAAGTGACTTGTGCAGTCAGCTGCAAAGAGATCACATGGCAGTGTTAGCAAATTATTTCCTTAATCTGATAATCTGCTGAGACATCCGTGAGCTGCACACATTGCACTAATTACAGAGGGTTCAAAGTCATTATTAGCATATTTTGCCCAGTAGTGCAAGTCCTCTATCGCTAAAACGAAATCAAAAAATTAGCAATTATTACAGCTACATGTGGATAAAATGGAGAAAACTTAGTTAAACATTTAGCATAGTACAAGGTTATAATATTCTCAGGGTTGGTAACATTATTTGGCTGTTATCCTTGAGAAACCCACACCATATATTCACAAGCTAAATTTACTGAACCACTTAAGGCATGACCATAACCAATTTAAAGAGGCTTCGAAAGCTTCTGATTCTTTCCTGAAGATATTGACTAACTGCATCTCTGACTTGTACAGCAAGCATTTCACTGGCAATAAGGGTTTAGTACTGAGCTCCCTGGACTCCAGGGAGGTGTGTCCAGTCTCAGCTCCTCGGCTCACCCAGATTCTCCTTCCTGTCACGGCTACAGAGCGAATCCGTCAGAAAATTTTTGCATACGGGGGTTTAACAATCGTAGAATTCAAAAATAATAATTTAAAAACCCAACAAAATTCAGGATTAAAATCCAAATAAACCTCCCTAGTAATCTGTGGAAATACAGCAGTTAAAGAACAGAAACATACATTCCCAGGAACCACTAAAGTTTCTGGTGCTCTGCCTGTGAGTTGCAAGACACACCTGGGTATTAACATACTTTCTTTGACAATATCTGTGATTTATTACAACCGTATAATCCACTGCTAAAACAAAACACATTATTTAGACAGGTGCCATATCTGTTTCAACATAAGTAATTTCTGGTTTTCTGTATTTGCTGGTAGCTCTTCTAGTGCCATTATTTTTTGAAGACAACAAAATGTTCTCTGTAATATTTTTCTTGTCAAGACAAATCAGTGTGACAAAATTTGGTTGAGTTAAATTATTTTCCCTAAAGGGGGAATGGGGGCTGGGGGAAGCAATGAGACATACATTAAAAAGGCAAATAGAAGAAAATACTTTTCATTTAGGTGCAGTTATTACTTTTCATTCATTATAGTGTCAGGGAGGCAGGGACATTAAAACTGGAAAGAGCCTGTTAGGTTCTGCAGTCCATTTCCCAAGAATTCCATACCCTCGCTTATCATCATTCTCGGGGTTTGATGAGTAATACAGCATTACCTCTGAAGAAAACATTTCCTAATAGTAATTTTGTGTCATGCCACATAGTAAATAAAAACAAGGGTGTTTGTGGGGCTGGTCTGATGGAGAGTAGCAGAAATTTCTGCTCTGTTGATTTATTTGAGACAGCATTTTGCTGGGGCTGTGGGTCTACAGCAAATGAAGACTTATTAGTTTTATTGAGATGCAGAGAAAATTACCTTTAGATCTAATATTATGAAGGGCAAAAATGTAATTTCCTGGATATATCAGGCTCTGTCTTTTTAATTGCCATCCACGGACAGGTAGTCTAAGTCTGAAACCTCCTATATGGACAATTGTAATGAGCTGAATGTGTGATACCTTTTAATGGTAAAATTCTGTCATTCTCACTGCCTCACTACCGTACAAAAAGTAACTGAATCTTACACAAGCTAAACCCATTTTACCTTCTCTTGGAATGCATTTATGGCATATCTTTCACTTGTGATTTAATTGGGGAAATTGCGTGGCACCTGCATAAATAATGCTGGATTTTACACTTACAGAGGCAAACCTTCTCGTCATGTAGCTGGATCTTGACCCAGAGCTTGCTGAAATCAAATGGTGATTTGAATGTGTTCAGCCTGCAGCTGTCTTTGACATTAATGGGAAGCAGATCAAAAGAGGCACAGACTCTTAGGCAGCTGTTGTGCATTTTTCTCTGTTGGACAACAAAGCTGAAGGCAAAGAGGTTTCGGGGTTCTCATGCACAACCACACGTATTTTCTGTCCCTCGTTTCCAGCCTTGCACACAGTCAGAACAGCACTTTGAGAAGGGTTATACTTCCTTACTGAAGCAATCTGAACTTACCTCCTTGCTCATCCAACATAACCAAAGTCCTGATACCAGCATCTTTACTCTACATCCCAATAGTGGTAGCAAGGTAAGGAGAGAGAGGGGGACAAGAGAGAGAGAGAGAAAGAGAGATCAGTGAGGGAACACTCAGCCCTTGGTATGGGACATAGGAAGACACAAGAAAAACAGTGAAAGGAACGACAAGGGGCTGATGGCACGGTCCAAAGACCTTATGTGCCTGGACACTGTGTGAGCAGTTAGCTACTCAATCCTTCTGGATTCACCAGGATTCCAAACTTCTGCAGAAAGCACAAAGCCGTGGACCTTGGGATTAAAATAATCACTTTACACAAGAGTAATTGCTAAAAAGAGAAGGTTCCTCTCCCAGTTACGTGAAGCAGAAGAAGGGAGGATGGGGGTGTCGATACTGGAGGTGGATGTTAATCTAACAGGAGAAATTCCTAGGGAAAACAGGCATGACACAAACATGTTTGGGAAGGAGACACAGCGGTTTGTGCACAGCTCTTGCTGCTGACAGAAGTCAGAAAGCTTACCTACTTAGGAAATCCAGTTTAAAGCAGGCTAATATTTAATAGGATTAAGCCATATTTTTTGGCTCAGTGATCTAATAGATATGGGTTTGAGCCAAGGTTTAATACAGTCAACAGACACCTTTAGCCTTAATGGACTTTGAATTGAGTTTGAAGGCAGGATTTTCAAAACACCTACACACTGAATCTGCCTCTTCTCCCACAGCTTAGTGGGAATTTTACCACTGTCTTTGCTGGATACAGGTCTGGAGCAAAGCTGAGCCTTTCACAGCTCCCACCTGCCTAAGCCAGTGGTAGGGCACCTTCCTACCCTTTCACAAGTGCAGTTTTTATTATATGTTATCATCCCTCTGGGATGTGATCAGGTGTCTCTGGTTCCTGGGTGCTGTGGTACTGAGCTATATCACACATCAAATTATCTTCTTTTTAATTACAAAGGGGAAGCCAGCTCCATTCTGCTTGGAGCAGCGATAATATCTGTGAATAATTAATGGCCTGGGTGATCTCCTGACGGTTGCGTGTCAGTAACAGATGAAGTAAATCCTCTGTGGCCTGACAGCTTGACAGCAGAGCTACCTGGAACATGTGCAGCAATAATTTACCTGTTGCCATGAGCATAAAGCTATCCATGCTCCTGTGAAACAGATAATCCTGCTGGTGTCGATTTTGCAGAGGGCGGGGAGATGCCCACAGATGCACAGCTACATCAGGAAGAGAAAACTAAACTCTTGACCATTCCTCTTGCTTTTCAAGCCACCCTCCCACTCCTGGAGGAAAATCAAGGATCACATGTCCTCCTTCCTGCCAGCTGCCCTTCTCATGCTCATCAGTTTTGTGGGTGCAGTGAAGTCTCCGGCCGTCAGCTGCCCTGTCCACGCTGGCTCTCAGGGCACTCCCAGGCTCCCACAGCCCAGGCTGGCTCAGCCCAGCCCTGCCGTGCCCGGCGCTGTTTGCCTGGTGCAGCTGGTGCTTCTCTGCTGTGCTTCCAGGGGATCCTGCCCTGCTCAAGAGGGACACGAGGCACCTTTGTTGTGCTCTTCTCTGCCTCTCCCTGCGCTCCCATTCCTATCCGTAATGTTTACATCACTGCGGAAACTGGGAAAAACATCAGATGTATGCAGGCTGGTTTTCTCTCTTGAAATAAAGAAGAGGTTTTCTCTTTTTAAAAAAAGCCCCTGTGTGAGTTGCCAGATGGACAGAAAAGGCCTCCTGCCTCTCCCCATGGTCTGCTGCACCCTGCTGCCCTCGGGTCTGCCCTCGACCAGGCACCCACTGCTGCTCTCTCTCCTGTCAGGTTCACCCTGCAGTCACTTGAATCCCTTCCAGCTTTTATTTTTGCAGCCTTTAAAAACTTGGGGTCCAAGGGTTATCTTAGGTGTGTCAGTTTAGAATAAAGAAACTGTCTTTAATTATCTTATATTTTCTCTGGGGCAGGTCTGCTGAGTTTTTTATTGGATCTTTCTATACTCTTGGTATCCAGGGAGGCTTTCCCCCCCTAGATTTGTATTTTAGCAAACAAGGAAACTCTTGCAAACACAATAAGGCTGCTTGGGTCCTGACTCACCTTGTATTTCAGTAAATAAGGTGCAGTCTGACTTAATATTGAATTTCAAATATCGAACTCTGAAACCTTTATTTGGTGCTGTGATAGCTGTTGGCTTTTGCTGAATTAAACATAGTTTGGCTGAGAAATATTTACTGCTCTTTAACTCCCTGACTGTATTTTCTTGCTGTGTTTAACATCTAAAAACCACCTTTATACAGCTAAGATGTTCTGTGGCCTGAGCAAGGCATGCACTGAGAGATGAACTCAGGTTTGTATTTCATATCAAATCCTTACACAGAACACAAGAGGTGGAGTTTTCTGTTATTTACTTCATCATCAGTGCCATTTAATTTTATCAGACAATACTTTATCTCTTACAAGCAGCCTGCCACAGCATTAACACAAATGTGAAAATATTAAAGGGTGGGCAATGAATAAACTTGTCTGCATCTGTGGTCTAATCCAAAACATATTGAAGCTAATAAAGAGGTGGTGACTGAAAAGGATGAGATGTGATTCAGATGTCAAGTGACAATCTCCTTCTGTTCCAAATTTCTTATAAGCATTCATTTTCAGCTTTTCCACAAAAAGAATTAAATGTGTAAAGTCAATCAAAAAAATAAATCACATTTTAAAATAGGTCCAGACTTTTAGAAAAGCTCAGTATTTCCATTATGACTGATATTTTAGATAACCCAAATGTGTCTGTAAGACAGAACTATTCTAAAAATGTGTTCATCATCCAAATGCCTGAGCAGGAGAGAAACACTCGGTGACTGACCCCCAGTGACAACAGATTGAGGCATCTCTGGAAAGTACAAAACCTCAGCTGGAGGAATACAGAGCAAGAAATGTGCCCAACAAGCGTGTTCAGAAGGCAAACAGAGCCATGTTGGCATTTCCTGCACTAGAAGTATCCCAGAAACTCCCCTTGGTCTCAGTGGAGCAGGTGCCACTCGCGCTGGTTGCTGGGACAGTGTGGAGCAGGAGGTGGTGAAAGCTCTCCTGTGAAGTGCCCGTCCACAGGGACAGGTTTTACAGCCCTGAATCCTTGATTCCAGACTCGCATCACCGTGGGCCCAGGGACTGTGCTTGGCTTTGTCTGGTCCTGAGGGCTCAGGAAGGATTTCCACCCCCATCCAGTGCTCACCAATATTAGTGATATCCTGTGTGGAAAGCCATGAATTTGTAGCATTTTGTGGTCCTTCATGGTATGACATTGGGTGCTAAAGTTCCATCTTGGCCAGGATTAGAGCATTTCTCCCCTCCTGTGCAATGGAGGAATCTCTTCAGCTCCTCCAGTCCTTGCACAGGCAATCCTGTATTATTTTAGTAAAATGAGGATTCTCAAAAAAAAAAAAAAATGAAATGCTTAGGGTAGGTCAGGCCAGAGAGAGGAAAAATGCATCTCTCACAGGACCCCACAGAGTTCATGGAGCACATGCCATCTTCATCCAGCTCTTAAACCTGTCACAGCCATCTCTTTCCAACTTCTGGCTCTCCTCATCTTCTCATTGCCCTTGAGAGGAGGATTTGGACTGCTGGATTTTGCCATGGCACAGCCAACCTCTCACATTCCTGTCTTTTAGAAGAAAATGGCGCAACATGGATTGCTTATGTTGAGGCATTAAACTGGCAGCCCTGGAGTTTCTCAGTTTATCCATAATGCAGATATTCTGCAGATGTTAAAACATATAATAGATATAATAATTTTGCACATGAGATGACCCTTCAGGGCGGGAGGCCAAAAACTTCCAACTTAAAAATGTATCACATCAGGTGGAACAGATCCCATACATTTTAGGCAAGTTTATGACCTTCAGTCTTTCATCCAGGCTCTAGCGCTTGAATAAAAGCGAATGAACAAGCAGTACTGGTTTGGGTTCTGCATCATTTATATGAAGCACATGCCCAGGTTCTCCATTTGGCCACAGACAAAGCTATTAATCAAAGAACCAGAATATGTGATTTTAAACCTCTAGGCTTAATTCAACTCAGAGATGCTTTATTTTGTCAGTACTTCAGTGAAGCCACTTTAACAGCATAACTGCGAGCCCATTTGGAGGCTTTAATAGACATTATCCTTAGTCTTCTGTAATACTTTAAAAAACTTTTTGGTTACTTTTGGTTTCGATTTTTTGTTTGTTTTGTTTTGGTTTGTTTTGGTTTGGTTTGGTTTGGTTTGGTTTTGGTTTGGTTTGGTTTGGTTTGGTTTGGTTTTGTTTGGTTTGGTTTGGGTTGGGTTGGTTTGGTTTGGNTTTGGTTTGGTTTGGTTTGTTTTGGTTTGGTTTGGTTTTGGTTTTCTGTGAGGGTTTCACTCAAAGCAAGTCAGCAACAACACATTCACTAAAATTTGCCCAGCACTTTGGAGGGGAACTGCATTGCTGTATCATTTCTTGTTCATGCTGTTACAGAACTTAATTTCCCAAGATGGAAATAAAAGTGAGAAGACAATTGAAATGAGTTCTCAAAGGGCTCATCAGTCCCTCCAGGAACACAGTGTGTTGGGTCTTATCCTACCAAATGCAGATAGGATAACCAAATTTTGGTTTAGCCTGAGGGAAGATTTTCCTAACACCGTAAGAGGATGATGTATCAGATAGAGGGTCCAAATTCTGGAAATCGCTTTCCCTGCATTTCAGGAGATATCCTGAAAAACATACATACACTCTTAGTAATGTGAAGAGCACATAAACTTCCACTTCGATGAAGAATTTTGCTTTAATCAAAAATTACAGAGTTTGTTTCGGATAAAATAATACAGTTATGTGCCAGGACAGGCTGACATTGCTAGCAGTTCCCACAGACACTAAAGAGAACTGTCAACACCCTAAAGACAAAAATGTGGTCAAAGAAACATTTTGTAGTCATCCGCAGTGATGAATTTGCTCAGCTCCTGCTCCAGGTTCCCTGTCACCCAGTAAACGCTGGGATGTCACCCTGATTAAAGAGCCACACACTGCTGCTCTGCGTGGTGAATCACATCCTCAGCCCACGTGAACCTGCTGCCCCTGTTTAACTAAATCTGCCCTGGAGGAAGGGAGACCAGGATTTTGCATCACACTCCCTCGCGCCAGATGTGTGGAATGACACTGGTTAAAACCCTTTTCTGAGGAGAATTTTTCCAATAGTTCATTAGCTCCGATACGTCTAATGATATCAAAAGGGTTTTTCAAATCAGCTTTGACAAGATTTGGGCCAAACTCTAAATTAAGAGAGCACTTTTTCTTCTATATTTCAGACTAAGGAGCACTTGGCTGTGATAATAACTGTCAGGGTAAACTCACAGCTGGTAAAATGGCATCCTGTGTGCTCAGTATCCTGTTTAGGGCAGCGTCACTTATCAGACATTTATAGCTCAACATTTCACCTTTGATACTTCATTCTCACCTCACATGAGAGAAGACAGTTCTGTCTGCATTCAAATGTACAAAACAGCCCTTTTGTCTGTCCTTTCCTAAGTGCTTTCTTCTGAGCTTTTACCACTACTGATCTTGTTATTTTTTGACCTGCTGCTTCATAGCTAAAAAAAAAATCCTTTTTTTCCCCCCATACTACCACAATTGATTTTCCATAAAGGACTAAAGAAATGGTGGTGGCACTGGGAGATGGGAACAAACTCCCAGCTTTTCTCCCCACATGTGATATTCTGCATTGCATAATGTTGCCTCAGAGGTAAAAAGCTTGAACATGAAAAGAAGGTCAGCTACAAACTGTCTTTAATCTCACTTGTTCTACCTCAATTCATTTTTATTTTATGTTTTGGCCCAAGCATTGCACAGCATCATCATAAAATGCAGACATTTATAGCACCGGGTGGCTCAAAAGAGCACTGGTCAGTGCAGATTAACTGCACTGCCTGGGCACGATGGGCACCATGGAGCAAACTGGGTTTTGGATCTGCCATTCCAGTACAGGGATGCCTTGGGGCAAAGCTGTGGCTGCTTTCGTAACATTTCTTGCTTCCCTTGTTGTTCCAGGACTGGAAAAATCAGCTTCCTGCAAAGCTGGGTTATAAAACCAAGAAGCAGTAACATCCTTGGTTATCCTTACCCACGTTCCCTGGGAACAGCACCAGGGCTGCAAACTCTGAGTTGTCTCCTGAGACAAGCGGGACACGTCCTTTGAGGAGCTGTCCCCAGGCTGTGACCTGCAATTCGGCCTTTTGTGGCCACACGGCTTCCTTGGATGGACAGCACTCCTGTCTCTAGGGGAGTCCAGTCACTCTGTTAATGCTGCATTTCCCCAGCATCATGACAAAAATCCATACAAATGTACACGGTAATAATATTTAAACAAGGAGGCGTGCTTTTCCCAAGAAAGGAATGACTGATTTGCTGTATCAAGAGAAGAGAGTAAAAAGCATTCTTTCCTTGAGTATTTCCTATCTCTATCCACTAGACAGGTTCTGCTGAGGAAGTCTAATTGGATTTTTGGGGTTTATTAAATCAGAGTAGTGCAAGTTCCATTTCAAATACTCTCACCATTTGTCTTTTTGGTATAAAATCTCTCACTCCCTAAATACATTTTTTTTTTTAAATTACCTAGGAAAAGGGATTGGAATAACCAAGCAGCTGTTTAGGCCACAGAAGAATTTTAAAGGTCTCCTGTATTCATATTAGTGAAAATAATATTCAGCTCATTTTAGAAGAACTCCCTTGACTACTCAGTGCTAGTTTTAGCAGCTTCTCTATTTGGACAGGAAGATACTGTGGCATCTGAATAAACGCCAGGTCCAGAGATGCTGAGCTCTTCCAAGAAGCACTAGAGACCTACATAAATTCATCGGTAAATTCAGCAGTCCCAGTTCTCCTCCCACTTTGCCATTTGCTGTGATTTAATACAGAAATTCCAGTGGCATTCACAATATGCCGGTTCAATATGTTAGGAAGACTCAAGCAGCGCATAGGCTGCACAAATACAGCTCAGGAGAGGCAGAGCTGATATTTACTGATGGCTTGGCCCCGAGCAAATCACTTCCCTTTCCTGCACCTCTCCTTCTTCCCACTCATCATCTGCCTTGTCTATTTAGATCCCAGGCATTTTGGGGCAGCAGGCTCTCCTGCCTTGTGTGGTGAGGGTACTCATATGAGACTCTCTTCCATGTTGTTGAAGTGATTTCAGCAGGAGCTGCATCCAGCACAGAGTTGACGTCAAGTGCTGGTTGGGAATGGCACGTCCAGGGAACTGAGCAGCGACAAGGGACAGATTGCTCGTGAGACAAGAGCGCGTTGCGGCTGCAAGGGGCCTCGATCTAAAGTGTTTGTGGAGGAAAAGCAGTGCTGACTATGCTCAGTGACCCATCTGTCTGTCTGCACATGGAAATTTAATTTTGTCTCCACTGGACTCCATTGATCTTTACAGAGGTGATTGATTTCAAGGCCATAAAGCCTACGGCTGGGGTTGTTCTTGTTCCTGAACATGAGACCTGATGTAATTTTCTTCCCGTTGTCTCTGCTGGAGACTCCTCTGCTTGTCAGGAGTACTGGGACTGTCAGTGCTGATGACCCTGATTAAAAATGTCACCAGCTCCAGCACCAGGGCCTGCATGGTGTCTGAAAATAATACATCCTGTCAGGCAGCAGCAATGTTTTCCAGCACCTGATGGCTGAACACTCAAAACCAAACTGAGTTGAGATTTTCCAAGCTTTAAACTCCTTTATTGCGGAGAGAGAGAGATATGGCCTGACTGAATTGGTTTTTTTCCTCCAGGCAGGTATTAGCTGTGAGGACCAAGCCAGAGCCCCCTTCCTTAGCACCAGGGAAAATTGGAGAACTCCCAGTTCCAAAGTGGTCAATCTAGGACATCTCGTGAACCTTGAAATCCTGATAAATATTTCAGAGATACAGAAAGAAATAGCATTTAAATGCTGTGCTGACCAATGTTCTAAAAATAGCTGCAAGTGTTTAAGGAGAGGGAAGTATTTAAAGCAGACTGGGAAAATGGATCAAGGGCCCTTCCCACCTTCCCCTCTAGCAGTGTTATGCCAAGGACGTAAGAGTGGTGCTGGCATGAGGCTCCTGGAGCTCTGCAGCAAACTCAGCCACTTGTCCCTGACTCCAAGCCACCTTCAGAGGCCATTTCCTCCACTTATCTCCAGAATCCTGTCTCAGTGGATCATCAGTGATGACCAAACCAGTGCCTTGGCAACCAGGGAACAGTGTCTTGCGTGACCCTAGTGAGGGCTAGGGATGAGCAGGGACAGTGGCACATAAAGCCACACAGGCCAGGCCCTAGCAATGTGAGTTTGAAAAAAAACCACTTCCAGTGTCAGGCTCTCCATCACTTTTGCTCACAACGGAAGCGCAAATAAAATGCGAGTCCTTACCTCTTCAACGAGCTGCAGCATTCGACGGGTGCTCTCAAGGGACTGAAAGAAAACGGGAAAAGCCACTGAGATTGGGCAAGTTACGCTTTCCAACGCTAATGTGCAGGCTCCTGCTGACAGGAAGTTTTTCCCTCACTCTTTCCCTCCCCTCCAAATCAGGCCATCAGCAGGGCACTGGTGATCTCCCCATCTCCAGCTCTATGGATGGCTAATGCAGCGGTTCCCAGCACACCTCGAGGCAGCCGCAGTCTCCAGGGCTTGTGCCCCCCATGCTCACACAGTGCGGCGTTGCGCTTTAAAAATAAAGCCTGTGGTTTTCAGCTAAGACTCTTCAGAAACCTAATTGGTGACTTCTAACACTTAATAGGTTTGACAAATCGAAGGAATCCTCAGAAATTATTAAACTGCTGCCTTTTGCTCTGAGGCCAGTCAAATTGATGCACAATCTAATACCTAAACCAAACTCACGATCAATACATTGTGAGTCTAATCTAGACTAAACACGACATTAAATTTTACCCCAGCTCATTTCACTCCCAATTCCTCTTTCAGTGTAAAGCCGATGGAAAAGAGCTCTAGAAACCCTTTTCCGGATCAGCTCCTATTTCTGGCTGCGTGTTTCACACCAAGCCCAGCCCCAAGTTCCCAGTTTAGCTAGTGGTCTCACTTCATCGGCGAGCTGGTCGGCACGCCGCTGCATTTCTTCCAACTCATTGCGCATATCCGCGTCTTCCGCCATTTTAGCTGTGGGGGTGTTCGGCGACGCTGCGGATCAGGATTTGCACTCAGCTGCTTTGCGAGCCTGGAAGACAGCGAGGAGGAAGAGAAACAGCGCGGTTAGGAGCCGTGCTTAAGTGTCAGTCCCCCAAAAGTGATCTGGTTACATCGGTGTCCTCACCCAAACTCTCGTTCTGGATAGTAATTCCTAAGGAGCAGAGAAAAAAATCCTTCCTTTTTTCTTAACCTTTAAATCAAATTCATATGGACGTTAGACACTCAGGAGATATTTTTTTGCTGCCAGAAACAATCTTGAAACCCATTCATTCTTCTCTAGAATTAAAAGGCTTGATGTGAAGGAGGTCAAGGTCGGGCCTATGCCCCTCATGTCCTATGTTTCAGCTGCATTGCTTGGAGGGTTGGATGCTCAGCTAACACATTTTCAATTAAATTAAAGACTATGAAACTTTGCAGATTTTCACTGGCTAATGTCTTATCCACCATGCTATAGTTCAGACCATGAAATAATATTTACAGCTAGCTAGACTGGGAGAAGTTTACCTGGAAGAAGGTAATTTTGGGGGAAGTGATGGTAGGACCTAACTGGTATTTTCAACTTCTCCACAAAGCGGGTCAGATTCTGATCTTCGTTATCCCTCTTGATACAGGACAGCCCTGAGCTGGTCCTAACCAGAGGTCAGGATGCAGCCCATTAATCCTCATTTTGGTAGGTTTTCTTTTTTGTTACAAATTCAAGCTAGCTCTGATTACTGAGCATGACTTGATTAAGAAAGGCGGGCCCTCCAACCATCTGTCAGGTCTTTATAACAACAACACCGGCTTATTTCTTTGCTTGATTCAAGCATGGCACATTGCAAATTGCTGCTCACTGAATGTTAGATTTGTTCATTGCAGGAAAACCTAATTGCAGGTGCAGAGGAGGTGGGGAAGTTTTGGAGGACTTCAAGTAAACAGCCATAAAGCAGATGCCATCGTGCTCAATTACAAAAAGAAGACAAAAGCAGCCCCTTTCAGCAAAGCTGCTGTAAAGAAGGCAGGACTCTGGGGGCTGTTTTCTGTCCTGTCTTTGCGATATGTGCAGCCTCTATGAAACAAGATAAGTCAGGGCAGAGCTTGGCTCCAAAATTTTAGCAATAACAACTGTGTTTAAATGGAAGTTTCTCTATATTGGAGATTAAACCATTCCTCTCTTTGATCAGGACATCAGGAGGATGGGCTGAGCAGGTATAGCTGTGTGGCAGTGATATTTCCTGGATCACATCCTGGTTGCTTAGAAAGGTATAAGGAAAGCAGACAACTCCTTGCATTTCCTCTGCTGCTTCAGCAACAAATTTGCTGTTTTTCTTATCTAAGAGGGAATATGTGACCTTCATGCCTTCACATTAGCTGTGCCCTCACTCATGGTTGCTTTTCCTCTTTGAGGCTACAGCAGGAAGAAATCCATCTCGAGGAGTCAGCCCTGCAGCTACTGGCATGGCATTCTACTTTCATCACTGAACGCATCACCACATCCTTGTCAGAGGGAGGCTGACATTTTGTGATGGGTCGCACCATGTGTAGGAGCCCGAATGTCTGCTGGAGAAGGAGGCCACCTGGTCCTGCCAGCTGCGTGGTCACAGCAGTGTGAAGGACCAAGCTTAGGCAGCTCATCTGCAGCCCCAGCTGATGCAAAGGCAGAGCTTAATTTCGTGGCTAATACTCCGGCTGATATCAGACACTTCAAGGATGCTCACAAACAGCAGGAAATGAGCTTTACCAAAAAAATGGTGCACTCAGATATTTGGGAGGAAAAGATAAACCGAGAGCTGGTCTCTTCCAGAAGGGCATGTGAAAGTGTGGGGATGCTCTCAAGGCCACCCCAGCCTTCTCACCCTGCTGCTGTGGCACACAGCTCCAGGAAAACACTGCTCCTGGCCAGAAAATGGAACATGCCCAGGTGGGACAAAAAGAAGTCATTTTGGTAAAGAATCATCCTCCAAACTCCTGTCCCACTTGGCACAGACTGGCTCTAGCGCTGGTCACTGCTTCACAAATTGTGGTGTTTTTCTCAGATTCAGGCATAACCCAGAGCTGAAATATTTCTGGCATAGCCTCTCTACAAGAACACCAAGGTTAATCTGTGGACCTAGTTTTCAAGCATCTAGCTAAATTATTCTCCTCTGCCTAGACCCCTCGCTGCACTTGTGCTGGCAGAACTGTAGCACCGAGCTTTGGCAAAAATCAGGACAATTTGTTTAGGGCTCTGGGACTGATCTAATTGGTAAATACATATAGATGTTGAGGGGCAGGAAAGTGGTTCTGTGCTGTGTCTGTTGGTATCATCTCACTAGCTGTAAAGTGGGAGGTGATGCATCAGTGAGAGGGTGGGATGCTAACAGGGAATTTTGTTCGTTTTCTAAGCATATCCAGTGTGAGCTGGATAATTACAGACCTGTAAGTGAGTGGAGGTGACGTGAGGGCTTCTACTGACAACAGCAGTTTATTTATTGACTATTGGTCAGTCTCTACAGATAAAAGAACTTCACAGAAAATTGCATTCTCAGGTAGATTCCAGCCTGACTTTTGATGTTTTCCTTACAATCATTTTTGATCATGAGCCAGTGGTGATGATGGCTGGTAAAAAAGAAAAAAAAAAAAAAAGATACAACATGGAGAGACTTTCACAGAAGCAAGGAATGCTTTGGTTTGGAAGGTTCCTTAAAGGTCATCTCATTCCAACCCCCTGCCATGCACAGGGACACTTTTCAGAGCTCCATCCAACCAGACCTTGACCACTTCCAGGTATGGGCCATCCACAGCTTCTCTGTTCCACTGATTCACCACCCTCACAGTCAGGAATTTCTTCCTAACATTTAATCTAAACCTACTGCCTGTCAGTTTGAAGCTATTGTCCCTTGTCCCATCACTCCATGATCTCGTGGGGTTTTTTTTAGTTACCCTTCTTGGCTTGTTAGAACCATCAGTTGGCATCTTAGTGACAGACGTGTCTTATTTTGCATCAAGCTAAAAAAAGTGCCGGAGCTTGTAACCGGGGAGATGTTGTGCAGCAAGTGATCAAACTTGACAGATTTATTGAGATTGTTTGGTGTTTGTAAAGCACTTAGAATGGATTGAGAAGCAGCAAAAAGCATTCTTCAGACAAGTCATTTTACATCAAGTTTTAGTCATAAACAGAAGTGCCCTGCAGCTGTGCTGATTCAACTTTATTTAATAGAAAACTGTGCCCAAGAATCAATAAAGGTTACTGATTTGCTCACAATGTGATAAACTGCATATGTTTCATAGATGGCAGGGAATGAGTTCAAACTTTTTCCAGGTTTTGCAAATTCTAATGTGGAATAGAAGAGATTAGAGATAGGATTTTCCTTGAAAAGTCCTGCTTGGGCTGAAATGCCATTCTAGTGTCATGAATTTCCAACAACAAACCCTGTTATCAATACAAACCCTGTAGAGAGAAGAATTATGTTTTAAAGGGAATTATTGCCCTAAAGTACAAATTAACAGTTCTCCCTCTATGGTGTTTCTTAGGAACACCTATGAAAAGCTCCTATTTAAAACTTCAGATGTTTTAAAACATTGAAAATTAATGATTTCAGGAAAGATCAAGAGAAGTTAAACCATGATGAGTTTGTTCTTACTGATACTAGACAGACTTTCAAAGGCATAAGGTCTGGCTCAGGCCCACTGAAATCTGCTCTTGTTTAAGTAGAACAGAAACAGTCCTAAGATAGTACTGAGAACTTGGGGTAATAAATTCCTTTCAAAATTTATATTTTTGGTACTAGTTCATATTTTGCATCCTGTTCTCATTTAAGTCAATTTGAACCAAGTATCAAAATCCTACAATTGCCTTAGGAGTCTCTAATATAACTAGAATAAACTCTCCAAAGTGTAGTCTACTTTTGACTTAAACTACATTTTATTTTATCTACAGTCCCTGTAGAGATGACAGATCAGAAAACTGAAGTAGGGATGGAATATGTTAAACTCTTTCAATCTACAAATTTGATTTAAAAAAAAAGTTTCTACAGAAGTAACAGACCCTACATTCACTCAGTTTATGTTTACACTTGCAGTAATTGCCTATATAAATTCAGCCTCAAAATTTCACCAGGACCTTGGTTTTTCCATTTCAGAAAAGGAAATCCTCTGGTTTCCTACACAAACATCAACAGTCTGAAAAGGAAGAAAAAAAAAAAGCCCAAACATTGCTAGAGAATAATGTGTACAGCGTGTTCCAGGCTGTGCTCTGTGTCTCCTACACAGTGCAAGTAACTCCAGGCCCTTGGGTCACTTACATCAAATTCCCTGCAGATGGTCTCGTACCTTGTGCCAGTGCTCGTACAGACTGACTCTTAGACAGAAATACAAGGAGGGACTGGCTAATGGGAAGGCACTGCCTATTATACTTTGAATTCTGCATCTATTTCAGTAGTGCCAAGATGCAGGAGAGAATCCTTTAGCAAGAACATTATATAATCCGTATGGAGTAATACTGGAGGCTCAGAGAGACCTACGTCTATCCCCAGAGGAAGAGAGATACAGTGAGTGACCTTTGAAAGCAAATATTTGCTTCACAGTGATATAAACACTTCAATGCAATAAATACAGGAAAATGAAAATGCTGCCATTTACTGGGGTGAAAGCAACGCAGCAATAAAATGTTCTTTTTTAAGCACTCTCCCTGCTATTAAAGGACACATCTACTCTTCCCATGGATATTTGCAGCCAGAAGATGACTGCACTGGTGGATTTCACTAAAAGAAAGTCAGAGTCAGTCAATCCTGCTCTTCTGCACTGGTGGATTTCACTAAAAGAAAGTCAGAGTCAGTCAATCCCACTCTTCTGCACTGGCTTTAACCCCAAAGCTCAGTCTAGACCAGGAGCTGCCTGCTAACACCAGCAGGGAATGAAATGACACGGGAAGTGGGAACCTGCTGCCAGAGGATGCTTAGAAACCACCACCTCTGTGCGTTTGTGACACCAGCAGGCTCCCCCTGAAGCGGTGCTGGAAGGCAGATCCCAACAGAAAGCCAGCAAAGCCACGTGTGTGCTGCCCACAGTCGGTGTGACAGGCAACAGCTGGTGAGAAATTAAAGGGAGCAGTTTTTATAGATTGTGGGCTCTCAGCAACGGCCCTCACGAGCTCCAACTTTTCTGACTTCTGTCGTCTCCATCTTCTTTGACACAGAGCTCACCATAATTAATATTGTCTATAGCTAAACATGCCCTGCTTTTGTTCTTGCTGTATTGAGGCTGATCTGGAAGTGCTCGGGGAAGAAATCAGATAGTTTTGTAATGAAAAATCCTATTTAAACATTTTACACTGCGGCATAAAACGCAACAGTGAAAAATTAGTTGAAACTGTTGTTCGAATTTAATTTCCAAATAGATCTGAAATAAAGTCTAGAGGAAAGTCTGCTGTTCACCTCAATTCTCCAGCACCTCACATCCTATTGCATGGTTCTAATTAATCCACAAGAATTTCAGCAAAGTTCTCAATTCCAGAGAAACACCTTTTTAATGCTTGTGTTCCAGATTAAGCCAAAAAGCTGGAGCTGTGTTTCTGCAGGGTCTGTCAGCCTTAACCCAAGGCACAGAATCCTCATCTCTCTCCTACTGCTCTCCCACAGCATTTTGCTTCAAGCCCTTGGGCCCACTTCCACAGCCCAGGCTGACAGAGTAAGGTGATAATAACCAATTTTACTGTGAATTCTTGCTTGATATTCAGTAAAGAGCAATGCCTACCAGTGAGGGCTCGTCAGGGAGTGACTTTGGACAAGACAGGCACTGAGATCTTGCAAATCTGAATTCAGAAGAGGCAGGTTAATTCCTAGTTTGTTCCTGTCTTCCTGCATCACCTTAGGCAACTTATTTTACTCTCAGGGCTTGCTTGCCTTGCCTGAAGACGGATCTCTAGAGCTGTGTGAGGCGCTGCAGGTGTTGGGTTTCCTGCTGCCGGCTCTGTCAGTGCCCTGCAGGCATCTTGGATCCCTCTGACGGGACTGCTTGTCCATGTTTAACAACTGAATCTGCCTCCCATCTGCACAACGCAGATAAAATCCTTCTCTTCCTGCCCATCTTGCCCTTGTTTCGTCCTACTTAAATTGCAGGTGTTTCAGGGCATGGACCAGCACCTTGCCTGGGGTCCAGGACACCTGGGACTTTGGGATAAATGCTGAGCATGCTGTCATGTTGTCACACTACACCTCTGCCACCCCACCCCACTACAGGGCAGGTCAGCTGTCAGACAGCAGGGCGGTTCCGTGAGGCTCCCCCGACACACACCTGCCTCTCCACCAGGCTCCCACAGCAAAAAAATAAAAGCACAGACCAGCCATTTTGTAACAATGTCACATCAGAGTAAGAAAAACTTGACTTTCTATCCATTTTACTGCTAAACGAAAACAAACCTCTCCATGTGTTATCTGTGTGCAGTCATTTTTACACCTATGTACCCACACAGTTTTTCTTTTTTTTTTTTTNAGAGGGAGAGCAACCAGCCAGAGTTGGGGGGGTGAAGAAAAAATCCTTCTTAGGGAGAGTGGGCACCACATCTACTGGCAGCACAGAGCAGATGCCTGGACAGAAGAGTTGTTGTGAATCAAATTCCCTACTATTGGAGCTCCCTGTCTCGTGTAGCCTCATTTATAATTTAACAAGCTATGTCCTATAATCACTAAGCTTGCTGTGTTCCCACTAGTTCTGAGTCCAGACCTTCACTTCTCCAATGCCTGGAAAGCATTTTACTTCTAGCACGAATTGATTCCCAGCTAGGAAACAGCAGCTTGCTCCTGCACTGTGTTGTCCTGTGGCTTAAGTGAAGTTTCCCTTCTTCACTGCTGTCTCCTTCTCTCTCTCTCTGAGGTACAGAAACAGGACTTGTAACATTTCCCAGCATTTCTGAGGATGTGAAAGATGAGATCTTTCTTGGTAGGCAGAGTGTTTGTCATCCTACCACTCTTGGTTCTGCCAGTTCCATTTGAGTTACTCTTCTCTGGAAAAGGGTGGCTGGCATTTCACAGGGTATTTTAAATGAGGGTCTGGGCTTTGCTCAAAGGGCTTAGTGCTTCCCCTGTCCTTCCAGGAGATACCTGCTCCAAAATATCCTACAACCTCACTTGCCATTCGCATAGCTGGATCCTGATGGCTCAGAAGAAATCCAGGTATTAGGAGAGAGGATTAAAGAAAACGTCTTGACTTGTGACAAAGCTGTTTGCATTCTGAGGCTAAAATCTTGGAGAAAAACCAAAGGCATCTGCCTAGCTGGAGGATGAGATTTCTGACTGTGCCATGATTTCCAGTAGAACTCAAACCCTAAATCCATTTAGGTCTTCAAAATAATCACTGGCCATCACTTGCAGCAATGATGAGCAGTCCACCTCTCTTCAATTTGATTCCAACCTGGGTTTCTTTACACTGCTCCTAAGCCACTAAATCTGATTAATGGCCACTTTTAGAAGCTTGTGGTGAAAGTCACGCCCCATTTCAAGTTGGAGGAAACATCACCACTGCCATTAGTGGGGTCAGAATTGCAGGTGGAGCTTTGCACGCAGAATCGCATCACCAGAAGCCAGTGACGATGGCACTGGGAGAGGCCAGCAGCGTGTGGAGGGGCAGGTGTGAGTGTGGAAACACCAAACAGAAGTGCTTGGCATCTTAAATGCTTTCCTGACGGATTTCCCCGGGGCTCTACCTCGCTGCCTTCTGTTTCTCTGAGATGAAATATAAAATGGAAGTACTGCGAAACATTTATCGAGGGACTCAAGACACAGTGAGGAATAAGAAAATGGCATGGCTAATTTTCCTGGGCCATTCCCACCAGGCTTCACGAGGCCTGCTGCATTCGCTGCTCCTAGGTTAGTAGAAAGAACCTGCTCCCTGTTGTATTACACACGGATCAAATCCACGGCAGCAAACGCAAACCGGTAGAGATCATCCTCAAATTTCTTATAATGATCCAAGAAGGCAGCCCGACAAGTGAAGAGAGACATTTTTAGGCTGCGTGCATGATGAAAAGGAAACCCACAAATTGAAGAAGGATTTTTTTAGACTAAATGGATGATAGAAAGGAAACTCGCAAACTGGAGAAAGACTTTTTTTTAGGCTAAATGGATGATGAAAAGGAAACCCACAAACTGCAAAAAAAGGTATTTTTAGGCTAAATGGATGATAGAAAGGAAACCCATGAGTATTACGGTAAGAAAAGGGAGCACATTTGCATTGGCCTGTCACAAAGCAGAGCTAATTTCTGCCGCAGTTTTTGGGATTCTGCAGGTCAGGAGGAAATTTTGTAGTAACTTTGTTTAACTTGAAAGTGATTTCTTTAAAAGTTAATTGAATGTAACAATTAATAACTTCTCAGTTAAAGCAGATGAGAAGTTCTTCATTTTTATGTTAAAAATTGGTACTACCTCATCTTCACTAGTCCTGATTCTTCCAGGACTGGATGAAACAAGCTGTGAGTTTAAGTAGCACATTTACAAGCTTAGTGTGGAATAGCTGCTGATTTTGATAGAAGGGAAAAATATGGAAAAGCACTTTGTGGCAAAAGAGTAATAACTCCATATTTTAATGCAAAAGATTGGCAGTGGCACAGTTAAACACGTCAGCATCAATGTTGTCAAGGCTTTGATTTCGAAGTGATAGACAGGAATAAGGTGTTCCCCTGATGGTTCGTTTGTTACGGGCTGTCAGCACGCTCAGCTGACATTTCACTTCTTACTGCATGGTTTGCATTTGCAAGATTTCTCTGCAGCCCGGGACTCACACCTACCCCTGAGCTGTGTAACATCAGTAAAAACCTTCAACAGAAATTTTAAAAATTCAATTAATGCAGCTCTTGCTAAGTATAAACATTTTTACAGGCAAGTAAAATTCATTGCTATCGTGAGGGCATCGGGAATGTAAATAGACATTTCCCCCCTTGACACGTATTTGTGGCAAACTAAGTTATTCATTATGTTTATAATACTCATCCTTTCTTTTCATTTCTGCCTGGTGGTAAAAGCATTTCAAGCAGTGGGCTGATATATTTTTAGCAGAAATCTTCTTTAACTAAGTCGTCAGAGTCAAATCAGCAGTTGACAAAATATAAGCATTATGAAACTGGGCTGATGATGGTATTTGTAGAATTGGATTTTTAGCTGAAGAACGATTTTTTTCAGCTATGAGGGACAGAAAAAAAAAAAAGAGATATTTAAGAAATTTTCTCATTGTTTTTGAGGTTCTTGGCCATCACTGCTTATTCATGTTCTGTCTACCCTGCCTGCTGCTCGTTATATCATAGAGCATCTGAAGCAGGTAGCAAGAAGGAAGGGAAACTTCCCAGTTTGGGCTTTTTTTCCTTGTGCAGCCATCTGTGGTGGGGGCACTGTCACGTCAAGATGCAACACCACCAATAAAATAGCAAAGGCACAGGAGGTTGCAGGCCTGAGTCAAGGCCCATCGCCTCGAGGAGCTGCCCTCCAAAATGAGCCTCCTGCACTTCCCCACCACGGCCAGTGCTTTTCCTCTGGGGCAAAGGAGCTTTAAAAACGAGCAAGCAAAACAAAAAGAAAAAGGTTGACCTTTCTGAGGGTGCTCTGAGCATCCCCTAAGGATGTCTCGTGCTTTGCCACGGTCTTGGCTCAGGGCTCACTTTCTGCCACTTCCTACCCCCGGCTCCTCTCTCCTCTACTTTGTGTCGCAGTCTCTGCTAGGAACTCACAGGGAGAGGCAGGATTTAAAGCTGAAGAAGAGTTCATGAACTTTGAAAAGCCTACTTCCTTTCAAGAAAAAGAGAAATAGCTACAGCCATGTTATAAAAAGAAAGGACCCTACTTAGTTTTTAACTCCCTTGTCTGTTTATACGCAGGTGACACAGAGATAGACGTGTGAGTACATAAAGTGCAGCAGGCACAATTTAAGGACACAGCAGAGTATCTTTTTTTAAAGGCAGTTTATGTAACAAAAAGGCCTGGGAACCCAATTTTAAACCACTAAACCTTTTATGGGTTTAAATTTTATTATTTTGAGGCTCTTTTACAGAGTCACAATAACAAAAAATCCTGCTGCAAATAAACAGCTCATCTCTCTGAAAGGCAGCTGGAACCTAGACCAGTCCAGACCCATTCCCAATACCCTGCAGCGCTGCAAATGCTGTTCAGAGAAGGAAGATCTGGCTGCTTCCTTCATTTCCACAACTGGAAGATTAAATGGGAAGATCCTCGGGTCATATCCCCCATTCTCTACCGGTGAATATTTGTATCAAAACCAATAAATCGGGAAGGACCAATGGCTAAGGTGGACACAGTGGATGCTTATGATGCACTTCGAGTTGTACAAAGCAAATATTGAAAGCATCTGACATTTCTAGGCTAAGTAACAAACTATATTAGCCACAGGAATGCATAATAGCAGCCCACGGATATGCAGAACTTATTCACTTGTTTTCAAAGACCACTGCTGCTTTCTGATTCACACCTACCACTGATTCCTGGCTGCGACTCATTTTCCAGGAATCAGTAATATGACTTCGAAGAAGGCTGATTTAGAAACCTCTCTTTCTCCAGAAGTCCATTTCAGCCTTCACAGGCTGATGAGAAAAACCCCAGCTCACTCCTCCAGTGAAGATTACCCAGACTTGCAGGCGAGGATTTAGCTGTACTAATACAAGGGCACAACTTCTATTCTTTTTTTTTTTTTCTCCTTTCTTTTTTTATTGACCAATCAATTCAACAACAGGCTTGATAGTGCCTCAAGGGCATCGCTTTCAACCACGTGATCAGCAGATTAACAGAGAGGCTGCAAAATCCTTTCCGCTCAAACTGTTTTAACAGAGGATCAAAATCTTCCTCTCTGCGTGGGGATTTTTATTTAGCTAGTTCTTTTTATTGAGTTTGCACGTGTTTGTGAAGGAATTAAGGCCTGCAAGGGCATGCAAGATGGCTCGATTTGGCTTCTAACATTTTCCTTTCAATTTGTAGAAAGTTTTCTGGTTCCTCATGGGAAAGTTGTCCCTTCCCCGGGTCCTACACTTGCATCATTATTGGTTGAATCTCACCAACCCACAGATGCTGGCCCTGAAAGGACAGAATTTAAGACATTTTGAAAGAGCTCCCCCCTTTCCCTGCTGCAGTCCTTGTTCTCACTAAGGGGGGATGTATATGTTGAAACAGGCTGTGATGCAATCTGCAGGGGAAAGGTTTGGGAAATTCGGGAGCTGGGTAAGTCCTGCGGGGTCACATGAGATTTCTAGAGCTCTGCTGAACAGTAAAACAAGAGATTAAATTGATCATGTAAATAAAATAAGCAACAGTTAACTGTTTCTTGGCCACAGCCGTCTGACTCCTGGGAAGCAACTGTTTGCAACATAGAGGTACAAGAAGAAAAATCCTTAATATTCAATGCCCAGATCCCTGCGCTATGAGGGTAAAAGTACTGCTGGTGGCAAGAGAGTGCATTCAGTGCCTCAGAAATGAAAAGAGCACACAAAATGCTCTGCAACAGCAGAAAACCACACTGCCCTGTATCTGTCTAACACATAAAAGCACTCCTGGAGCTCCAGAGATTGAGGCTCAACGTGAAGGTCCACACATAACGTGGTCCAGAGGGTTCTTTGACTCCAGCATGTGTTGAAACAAAACCAACTCGCTCAGCTGCTGGATGATGAACCACAGCAGTGAGCTGGGACAAGAACAGTTCACGTACTAACAACAGAAACAGCAAGAATAAACCCAGAAAAAAAAATAAATTAATAACTGACATTTGACAGCAATCACAGTCTGGTCACAAACAAGTCACAGAATACAGCAAATAGAGGATCTTCCCTGAACCGTGCCTAGATATTCCCACAGTTCTGCTGTCAATATCCTACAGCTCCAGATTTCAAGCAGAGTGCGTGCACACAGCTGAGGGCAGAGGGATTTTGCTTCACTGCCTAGCAATGAAAGCTCCAATTCTATTTTAATTTAAATCCTTAAACTTTTTCTGCCTTTGCTGGGACCTACATGAGGTGACTTTGGGTCTTTAAGACCGGAGGCTTTATAAAAAGCCATGCCAAAATGAAGGAATAAATTATTCCTTGCAGTGGATGAATAATGACAGCAAATATGATTCTTCTAAACATTAAAACAGTGCTTAGTTTGCATCAGAAAAACAGGATTTGCCTTCCAACCTCTCCACCTTCCCTAAGACTCTTATTTATTTAGATGCACCTGCATCCATTCATCTGAGCATCGATGCAGAGGGTTTCTGGGTATCAGCTCCTCTGTAGGAGAGCCCGAGGACAAGCAGACCTTCAGCAGCGCTGCCTCCAGAGCCCGGCAGGGATGACTCACCCAGGCTGGGAGCAAGAGGCACCACCAAGAGCTGCAGGGTGCCAAGGAGAACAGGGCACAGCCCGTGGTGGCACCGAGCCGCACACGGAGCACAGCCCGTGGCACGGTGGAAACGGCCGAGCAAGAGGTCTTTCAGTATCAGCCAAAATCCCCTTTTTTTAAAAAAAAAATCTGGTTTTAGTTTTGTAAAGCTTCCCCATCACTTCTACCCCTCCTGCAAATGTATGAGGTTTTTTTAGAAATGGGAACGTTTTGAAGATGAGAACAATGCTTGCTAATGAAGTCATTTGTTAGTAAAATAACTTCCAATCAAGAATATTGATGTGCTTTACTATGTATTTATAAATACTACTCCTGTAAGTAAAGACAGCAGGATGGGGCATGAACTTCATTTGAATGTAGTCCAAGTTAAATCTAAAGCAATCATTGTTTGCTTGTGTATTTTATGTAATTTAAATTCCTGAAGAACCCGTGGTTCTTCATTCTTGACCTAAGAATAATGTGGGAACAATTCTGTGTCTAAAACAGAATTTGTTTTCCGAAAGCAACATTGCCCATTTCAGATATTTCAGAGTGAACTGCTTCCACCACGCTGACAATATTTTTCAATAAGTGAATAAAGAGGGGGAGATGACGCCTTCCTTCCTGAAGCCCCAGTGGCACATACAGCAGAAAATCCATGTGGTGTAAGAGATCTTGGAGCGCAGCTGCTGTCTTCACTCTTCACCCAAGGGTAGATTGAAGGCCACAGATTTAAATGAAGTCACCCTTGTAAGTTTGACAATTCATCTGAGGAGCAGATCTCGCAGACATGCAGCCTGAACCCATCTGGTAGACTAAAAGCCCCTTGCTCAAACAGATAAAAAAACCCCCATTGTTGAGGAAAAAGGGGAATATTAATGTCGCTTACACCAGCTAATGGCTTAAGAGAGCTTTGTAACTGTACTTCAGCCCCCGTAAGCTCGGAGCCCTGTGACTGACAGGCAAACTGCTGTCCAAAAGCTTCCCAGGCGTAGCCCAGATGCAGCGAGCGATGGGCAAAGTCAGGGAGCACATCTGTGGCCACAGCCCTGGGGCTCACTGCTCTCCGCACTCGTGCTCTAATGCCAGCACTGTGCTGAAAGGGCTGCGCTCCCAGGTGACCTTGAGATGAAGAGAACAGGGGCAAGGGATTTATTTCAGGGGCCCCTGGGGGAGCACGGTCTATTTTTAAAGAAAAAAAGAATCCATTTTGTGGGTTTATTACACTTCGGGCCTGGGCGGCTGCCAGAGCGAAAGGAGCTCTCCCCTCCTCAGAGGGGTGCTGTGAGCCCTCACGTTTTCTGCAGCACCTGCCTGTCCTCACTGGGTTCCTGTGCTCCAGCAGCAGTGGGATGCCTTCCCCCTCTCCCAGCGCTCGTAAGCAGACCCAGAGATCCTCCTTTCCCTTTCCTCCTCCTCCAGCATCCCCAGTTCCTGCAAAGCAGAGGGCACTGCAGTCTCTGCAGTGAGCCGCTGCTGCGAGTGCTCCCCCCAGGGCTGCAGTGAAGATGCTGAGGAGGAGCTTTGGGTGTTAAATTCCGGCAGGAGTGCAGCAGGGAGGGTGTGCTGCAGTGCCCGTCCCGCTGTTTGATGCTCTGAAGCTTCTGCCACGGGGATCTGCAGCTGCTGCAGCGTGTGCAGCGTGCTGCAGGATCCAGAGCTGAGCCCTGCTGAGCCAGAGCCTGGCACAGCTCCCTGGGGTGCTGGGTGAGGACAGGGGTCAGCTTTGGCAGCCTCAGGAGGAGGGAGAAGTACAAATTTTGGTGAGGTGTTGTGCTCTGCCCTGCATTTGTTCAAACCCTGGTGAAGGGAGATGCCGCAACAAGATCCTCTATTTCTGTCCCTTTCCCCTGCATTCCCCATTGCTCCCCGTGAGGCTGCCTTGAATCCAGGTTAAGCAATTCAGGATAGCAGAGTCACAAAAAGATTAATTAATTCCTCAGGTTTCATTAGACATTAAGGGTAATCACTGTCTGAAACTTCAGACAGGCCCTGGATGAACATGAACCATCATCAGTGCCCAGTAGACAGCTACCAGCAGTCTGGGAAGCAAATTTAGCTCCCATCAGAATTTCAGGAACCCCAAAATACAGATCCCAATTTAAAACTTTGTCCTGGCATATGGAAATAACTGTGGCTGCAACTGAAACTGGCAAGTGTGGGAAATCAATATTAGATTAGTTCTGTATATAAGGAAAAAACCCATCAGCTAGTGAGGGAGGGCTCTGAATGCCTCTTTTTCTTCACCACTGAAAAGCAGTGAAGTGCCTTGGGCTGGGTGAGCTAAACAAGTGCTGAGTTCATTGAGGGGAGGATTTAAAATCTGTCTTTTCTGAGGACTTGGCCTAAGAGCATGGAACAGGTCATTCTCTTTAATGAGCTATAAAAATCCTTCTTCCCATCTGGCAAAGGTGAAAAAGAAAACTCCTGCACAGTTTTTCTCAGGAGCATTAATCTCTCTCATACTGAAGCAATGGAATCTTCTCTAAGAACCCTGGGGTAGCAAAGTTTAGCTCATAAGGTTAATTTCAAAGTAGCTCATATTGACTAGCTTGTCTGATTGCGGATATTTATTCGTAATGAAAAATCAATATTTATCCATATTTAAGAATCGTTGTTTGAAAGCAGAGCTTTCCCCTGCTGGTCAATATCAAGTAGAAGAAATTTCTCTGCTACTGAAATGTGGCAAATCCTATTCTACATCCCAAAATGAGTCCGCTCAGTCCAGGCCCCTGTTCCCATAATAACCTGTGCCATCTTCTTCTGAGGAATGTGTCAAATTCCCCGAGATGGAAAACAACAGACCAACCCATGAATCCTGGTAGAAGCCAATGAATGTCAGGAGTGATCATCCACTGGGAAATGTGGGAAATTTCTCTCAGTAGTTTTAGAGCCAGAAACTTTTCTTCACACAGGGATCCTAGTTCTTTGGCAAGCCTCGCTACATCAACCTCTTCTGACTTGAAAAATGAACAAGAACTTCAAAATCTACCCCAAAGCTTAATGAGGCCATTTTATTTCCAGGACATTTCAATAGGCCTTGAGCTAAGCACTAATACAGGCTCACAAATAACGCAGGCGGCACAAACGCAACGTCTTATGGCAGAGATATGGAAAATGGAATAGAACCCACATATTTTCACCTCGTTGTGTCTCAGTGCAACAATAAAATGCATCTGAAAGCTCGTTCCTGGAATTAATAAACACGTTGAACCGCAGCGCTGGGAGCGTTAGGTCAGGAGCGAATTAATGTCATCGAGGCAGTGAAGCCTGGAGAGGTAAGGCACGTGCCACGTTTGGGCTGCTGGGAAGGCTCCTTCCTCCCACTGCTGATTAACTCTTGGTGAGAAGTGGACAGTGTGGCTCTTGAAATTGTTAACAGAGCCTTTATGGGTCCCTGCCCCCAAATTCAAAGATCCAAAGCCCCTGTTGCGTTGCTAATCCCCATTTAAGATGAGAAATGATGAGTTGTTGGGTGCACTCTCCCCTTCCCTTGCCTGCCCACCACGGGGGTTTGCCTGCATGGTTCATGGAATCAACAGCTGCTCCCAGAGACCCAGGAATGAGAGTGCACCTCTGTCCCTCATGGTCACCCACCCCCAGGGAAAGGGCAGCCTCTAAACAGGACCAACCCAAAAATTACACATAAGGTGACCACAGAATACGAGCCTTCCATGCGTCCCCAAAGTCACTCCCAGCAGGTGCCTTGGCAATCTTCCTTCTTTCCAGGTACCCCAGGGCCTTGGTAGTCCCATCCAAAGCCACTTAGGACCAGCAGCTCCTATCACCCTGTTTTCTTTTAAGGCACTCCGAGGCCTACAAGCAGAAGAGGCACGGAGTGTGGGCAAACCAGGGAAAGGAGAATTGTGTTCAGCTTTCCCAGCTGTGCTGGTGAGCAGTTTTGTAGAGCCTGAGGCTTGAGAAGGTACCCAGAGGGTACCACGAGGGATCCACCACGTGTGTGTGCTGTGGTAAAAATACAGACTTCAGTAGGAGACCAGTGTTAAAATATTATTTCTCCAGCCATTTGTTGCTTTTAAGGAGATCCTTCTTTCTGACCCATGGCACAGCACCAGCTATTCCAAACAATATAAATTTCAAGGCCATATATTTTGTTTAATGCTCTTTCTAGAAGAGACAGGAACCTGCATCACAGGCTTCCAGCCACAGCTTCCACATTATCCCAGACATCTGATGCAACACCTCCAGAAATGGCTGGGCCATGAGAAGCCCAAACTGCTCTTCATCTGCTTCATCTCCTCCAAAAATGAGACATCAACATTTCCCACTTCCATTACATTTCTGTCACCAAAGATATGAGGCTGGGAAGGCTTTTTTAGCATCTTCAAAGCACAAAAAAACCCCTTTGTCCCCTTCTCTCCCCAGTTCTGATTGTATGTCTGTATTTCTTGGCTCTGAAGTCTATAATCAGTGTAAGTGTGTTAGGGGGTTTGGGACTAAACAATAGAACAAATGTCATTCATCAGCAGAGACTCTTTGGCAGGAGCTGAACGAGGCTCATGCCAGGCAGAGAGACAGACAAGAGTAAGCAAAGAAACTGTAAAAAGTTTCCCATTTCATTGGAAATGTGCAATATACCGATTTTATAAACTAATCAAATAATGATCAAAACGCTTACTAAGAAGATTAAAACTCTTCATTTCTTACGTAAATGGAAGCTTTGCAAAAAATGGAAAAAAAAAAAAGTGCGAGTATTTATTTCTAAAAATTACTGTCATCTTTTTCAAAGCTTTGACAGAAATGATTCCTTTTCTCTCCTCCAGAGAGAATCAAAGCTCTGTTTTCAGTGCCTGGGGATCTGACTACCTTGTCACACATTCTGCGCACACACTTAGCCAGCCAGCTACTAAAACAGAGGCAATAGGTTATGTTCCTTCTGGAGGGAAGGACTGTTCTCTCAGGAACTGGAACAGGTACAAAATGCAAAACATTTCTAATCTAAAATACTAAATCTCCCCCAATATTTTGCATTTTCAGCTTTCAGATTTTACCGTATAATTGAAATGTCCTCATGTGAGAAATTCTAATTAGTTTAAGCAGTAATGGAGACATTTATCCAGAGTGAGGTGGTTGAATTCTGAAAAAAATTCATTTCAACAGCACTGATTAAGCAGTATTTCCACGTTCTTTTCTGGTCTGATTTATTAAACAAATAACTAACCTCTCAGTGATACATATTTCACAACTCTACCAGGAGATCATTCCACAGGACAGCACAACAGAGTAGATGAATAAACTTTACTGGTAGTTTAGTCAAAAACCTAATTGATCACACACAATAATATTTATGTTCACCAGAGCAAATATTTACATTTTTACGTATGAAAATCTGGTAATATTGGCTTTCACAGTGACAACAAATATTTGCAGCTCTTTTTGCCAATGTATCTTTTTTAATTGAATACTAAAGAACCTTTAACAACTGACTTCCTTAGCTCATTGTTAATCTTCATGAAGTAAATTCTTCACATGGCTTTACAATGTGCTTCCCATGGCATTGTCCTTAAAATGGCATTTGTCCTTAGCTTTTTATGGGTTCTAGGCAGAAAACTTCAAGAACAGTCAGAGATGTTTGCAGCAATGGCCAACTAAGCTGTCATCTGACCTAGAAATGGAACTTCTTGAATCACAAACACAAGTGAGCGGCTTAATTTCCTATGACATCTGCAGTTACATCTGGATATTTCCCTTTAGTCCATCTGTATTTGGCAGTCCTGCAGTGCATGTCGTTTGCCCAAAGAAGGCCAGATTGCTGCTGACCCTCACCAGTCCAAAAGCATTCATCTGCCTTTGAAGAGAGACGGGCTCTGGCAGTTCTGTTAATTTTTAAAAAATAATCACGTTTCTATCTCACAACACAAAATAATCCACTCCTGTCCTGGGATGGACTCTTTTTTGGATCCCCTGCATCTTGTTTGCTATGTCCCATCTCAGAGTGACCACGAGTTTGTGAAAATGAGGCTGTCACCCAGAAAAAAACCTTTTTATACCTCACTGTTCAAAACCAGTTTCATGGCTTTTCCCCATACTCCAACACACGGTAGCACAGAAAGGAGTTTTCTGAAATTGAGGTCGAATATTCTTGTTCCAGCATTCCCAGGAACTTACTTAGAATTTTCCATGTATAATACTGCATTAGCCTTCCCCCAATAACTGTTTGTTCCTCTAGGTATTCTAACTGTGTGTTACTCATGGCAGCCCTGAACAGCCTGTCATCTTCCTCTAGGATGACTTTTAACAATGCTAAAGCATCTAGGAGGAACATTTTAATCCAGACAAGCTAAATCACTGCCCTAGATATTTTTCTCTGCTCCATGTGATTCTCTGAGGGTTGCATCTCTTGTGACTGCTGCTGTGACAGTTGCTATTTCTGCAGAGGTGAATGTGATAGCTCAGCTGGGGAAATGGGACCAGCATACATCCAGCTGCATTTTAATAGCCTCAAAACAAAGTTATTTCACATGCCTCTGTTAAGATTTCTGTCAAAAATCTCGTTGATAAAGTTACAGGAAAAAATGTTTGCCAAAAAAGCTTTTTTTGAAATACTTAATTAGGAATATTCATAGAGAGCAAATTGTAGATTTGAAGCACAAGCTTTTCACTGTTCCCACACCTTCCCACATCTGCACACTCATTAAGGGAGCAGGAAGCCCTTGGGACAATATGGAAAGAATGCAGTCCAGGTTGAGCCTCTACTGTGTGCAGCGAGCAGTCCAAAGATCCAGAGAGTTTTGGGGGTTTTTTTGTTTGTTTGTTTGTTTTTGGTTTTTTTTTTCTGAAAGAAGACTCATCAGATCATTTCAGATGAAGAAGAAGCCAGGGAAAAATCAAAATTCATGGTGAGCATTCCCAGAACAGAGAAAATGACAGGGATTTCACTATGTAATTAGTTTGCTGCAAATTGCTCTCTGATTCCTTCAAATGCGTCATACCTTGAGCACATCTCAGCCACGTGATTCCTGAGGTGCTGACGAGCCACTTTTCTCAGCCTTGCCTCTGTTTTGGACTTAAAGAACAGATCCAGTAGAGGTGAGTCAGCTCTGCTCCACAGCGCTGGAGAGACGACCTGACCACATTCTCCTTTAGACAGGTGGTGACTCATGGCAAAATACCTATTATGCTCAACTGATTCAGGATTTTATAGAATACAATCCATTCCTGCCTTGTACAAACCACAGGATGTTTGTACCTACGAAACTTTCTGCCAGGTTTCTCAGTCAGAACGAAGTCTCCGTCAGCCCTGAGATCCAGGGAGGGGTGGTGCTGTTGGTTTTTGTGCAGTGTGAAAGAGCCCAGCTGCAGCCCTGCTTCCTTAGGGGCAGGTAAAGAATGGTGCTCAAGGCTTGCAGAGCCTCTGTCGCACTCTGTGTGCTCCGGCTGCACACTGCACTTCCAGCGGGAAGGAGGAGCAGCTCCACGCCTTGTCCTCTGCCTAATGCAGCCATGCATTATTGAAGCGTTTGAACTCCAGACATTTGCTTTGTGGACAGGCTCCTTTGTCACTGTGTCCAGAGAGTTAAAAAGGGCTTAATTATGGCCAAACAGAGCTTCCTCTTCCACTGAAATGTTTTGAGAAATACCTATGTTAAAGGGCTGCTGTCTTCATGTAAGAACTGCCATTTTTTCAGTAACAACACCCTTAAACCTGGAGTATTCCTGACAAAGCTCCCTGTTGCTCTGGAAGCTGACCCAGTTAGTGCTGTCCCAGCTCTACAGCCTGTGATGGGTTGGCCCTGGCTGGACGCCAGGTGCCCACCAAAGCCACAACCTCAACAGGACAGGGAAGAGAAAATATAACAAAATGCCTGTGGTTCGAGATAAGGACAGGGAGGTGATGCAGTAATTTCTCTCACAGACAAAACAGACCCAGCTTGGGGAAAGTTATTGAATTTATTGCCAAACAAATCAGAGTAGGACAATGAGAAATAAACCCAAATCTTAGAAAACCTTCCCTCCACCCCTCCCTCCTTCCTCAGCTCAACTTTTCTCCCGATTCTCTACCTTCTCCCTCCAGCAGGGAAAGGGGACTGCGGTCATTTCATCACACATTGACGCTGCTGCTCCTTCCTCCTCTGGGCGAGAACCCTCACACTCTTCCCATGCTCCAGCGTGGGGTTTCTCCCCACTAAATTCTTCAGCTGGGTCCTTCCCATGGGCTGCAGTTCTGTCTGAACTACTCCAGCACGGGCCCCTTCCCCAGGGTGCAGTCTTCCAGCAAGAGGCTGCTCCAGTGTGAGTTCCCCACAGGATCACAAGTCCTGCCAGCAAACCTGCTCCAGCGTGGGATCACCCAGATCCCTGGGTGCACTGGAGCCTGCTCCAGAGTGAGCCACCCGTGAGATCCCAGCCCATAAGGGCATCCCCCTGCTCTGGCACGGGTCTCCTCCGTGGGCTGCAGGCGGATCTCTGCTCCCTGGGGACCTCCGTGGGCTGCAAGGGCACAGCTGGCTCACCATGGTCGGCACCACAGGCCGTGGGGGAATTCCAGCACCTGGAGCACCTCCTCCCACTCCTTCACTGGCCTTGGTGTCTGCAGAGCTGCTCCTCCTACATTTTCTCACTCCTCTCTCTGGCTGCAGTTGCTCTTGCGCAGGTTTTTCCCCCCGTTCTGAATGTGTCATCCCAGAGGCGCTGCCACCATCTCTCCCAGGCTCAGCCTCGGCCAGCGGCGGGTCCATCCTGGAGCCAGCTGGCACTGGCTCATTCAACCCAGGGGAAGTTTCTGGCAGCTTCTCACAGAATGTGCCCCTTATAACCCCCAGAACCTCGCCGCACAAACGCGGCACACAGCCACATTTCCCCGATTGCTCTGGGGAGCTGCCTGTCTCCCGTGGGCCAGCTCAGGACACCAAGCTCCACGCTACTCAATTGTAGCTTGTCCTGCTGGACAGCTCGTCCTGAAAAAAGCAGTGAAATCGTCACTGTGAGACACAATCTCCAAAATGACCATGACCTTGTTCCTTTCTCCCTCTCTCTCCAGCCCATAAAACCATTCATCTAAGCAGCTGCTTACGAGCACAGACACGACGTTCACAAACCCCACCTCGCAGTGGGATCTCATCCCTTCTGACGATCCCCTTTTCATAGCCTACCACTTTCATTCACTCACATGTCTTCAGCTGTGAGGCAGCAATTTAACCCCCCCATCTGGCGCTATTAATTTGGGCTGATAACTTCATGTCTCTTCTGAAACGGGCTTCTATTTCTAACACACTTGAAAAGAGGGTCTTTTTTAGGCTTTCTAGCAAAAGAAAAAAAATGTCTGGGCTCTGCCTGGCGATATCACAAACACCGGTTTGCTTTTATTCTCAATGTAAGTGCTGCACAGCAAGTGCACATCTCCAGCGCCGCAGTGAGTGGGTAGCAGTCGTTTATCCTTTTGCTCTGCTCTTTGTCTCTGACACAGCAACTGCAGGGGACGCTGCTCACAAATCCTGCCGTCCTGCTGTCTGAATGGGCCCGTAAGACTGAGACTGGGGGAGCCTCTGCACCCCCTCTGCTCTGGGAAATGCAAGGGAGGAACAGAAGGTTGAGGCTGCTAAGGGATGTAAACTGGGCAGCAGGAGTGAGAGTGTTTTATGACCTAACCTTTCAGGACACCTTTAAAAGGACTCTGTCAAAAACTTGAGGATTGGTGTTTGCTTTTTAAGTCTAGGTAATTGTTAATGGTGTGCTCGTAGGGAAAGAGCAGCAAGAAAGAGAATGAAACAAAAAAACCCTCTTTCCTTTCTCTTGAGTCTGCTGGCCTTTTTCTTTTCTTTTGTGCTTGGGTTTGTGCTTTGTTGTTTTGGGGGCTTTTTTTCATTCCCCTAGTTATTCATTGTGTTTTTAATCCTCTTGTCCTCTTCTTCATCCTTATTGGCACAGTGGATAATTTTTTGGTTAAGACAAAATAACTCTTCAAAGCCCAAGAAATGGCCTATGTGTTTGACAATACTGGAGAGCTGAGTTACACTTTGAAAGGTCCCTGACTTCCCTGCTGCAAAAAGTTGATTGTTTCGAGAAATAGATTCTGACTGCAGGCACAAATGGAAGAACTGTCTGGAGAACAGCAGAGTGTACAACACATTTCCTGGAAATGCCACCACAAAAACAGAATACAAAAAGAAGGTAAAGAAATTGAAATCTTTAAACTTTGGCTTTGGAGTCTCACATTCTGTGCTTAAACATTTAATTTCATCATGGAGTCTGTCCTGGCCTTTGGACAGACTTATTTCTTATCTCTTCACCTTCCAGGGTGGGGAGTCTTGTAAAAGTTTTGTGAGTAAACTTCTAGGTGCAAGCAAAGTCTTTCTGCAGGCAAGGAAAGGACAGAAATATGAGATACTTACTGGGAAAGAAAGGAGCTCTTAAGAATATGAACTCTAAACAGTGACACCAAGTCAAATACGACACCATAAAGGAATAGGAGTAACCAGAGGAAAATCACAGGATGGCAGCAACAGAGCTGTTAATCAATCTAAATAGCAGTTTAATAGCTTTGCAGCTTGCACACACAATAAAGAATTTATTTGATTTCACTGTTCAATTAAAAACCATATATTGTCACATTCTTCACTGTGGGCAACTTTTGAAAGCAAAGCTGCAGTGCTGTACTGCTGGAGAAGCAGTTAAGACAGAGAAGCCCTGCAACCTGTGGGATGTCCTGTTTTATAGGGGTTCCATTCACCCAAGGGTAACTTCTGTCCTCTTACTCAGTGACTCAAGGGAGAGGAAAGCCCTGGGGTCCTTGTAGCTGACGGAGAGTTAGCTCTTCATCTCCACCTGCCCTGTGTCCCTGTCCTCCCACCCTTTCCCTGCTGTCCCTCTGTGATCTGGGTGGCCCATGGCCTGTAAAGCCTTGTCTGTCCCCGCCAAGCCCCCTGTCCCAAACGGGGCTGGAAGGGGTTTCTCTCTGCATCTCCTTCTCTTCTCAAGCCATTTGGGGAACATGGCAAGAGCAGAGAGCTGACGCTGCAGAGGTTGAGGTAGGACTGGAAGGAAACCCCAAACTCCAAAAAAATAAGAGAGGCAGCACAGCTATTGAGGCCTCCAGAGGATGAGAGATGCTGCTCAGCTCTCCTGTCACATGCTACCCTCTATCAGCCTGCTTAACGCCGTAACCTTAAGTGCCCAGGGCATTAATCTGGAAATTGGGGACCTTTTGTGTGACGTTGGCAGCTCTCTTGCGTTCTTATTCGTCAGCCTGTTAGAAGTGCACACCTGTTCTTGTTTACCAGGCTTAGAAAATGATCCTCAGAGCCTGCAAGTTGCTTCAGGAGCAGCCTATTTTACACTATTTAGAACAGTTAATTAAGAAAAAGGGAACAAGACAACACAATGATTTAAAAATGCCTTGGTAATGTTGAAAATCTAAAGCCTGCAGATGGCCCTACTGTTGCGTTACAAAGGCTGTCTAGAGCGTTTTCAATTATACTTAGTGCATTCCTCGCACCTCGAGGGGTTTTTCCACTGTCTCTTGACAGTGCTCATCTCTAAAATGAACTAAACCGACAGCAAAGAACCATCCAGGCCTTTTCTTTTCCTCCTCTCTTTTCTTCTGGTAAATAAGAAAACCTCTTAGGAACGTCAGTCTTGAAGAAACTCGCTGCCATATCAAGTCCAGTCTCTTGTGACCACCACCAGCCACGCCACATAATCCCCTTCCTGCACTCATCCAGCCCCATCTTAAACCCCCTTGGCTTTTGTGCCTCTTGCCTTGGCTGTTGGTATAATAAAAGACCTACATTTTCAGGAATTGCAAACTCCGTATCCCAATAACAGGTTTTTAATGGCAGAAAAGCTGCAGGAAATTTTTCAGTAAACTCTGTGACCAGTACCTGTCTCCATACAGCTGAGCAAATGAAACAAACACTTCTCTGGGGAGAACTGGCAGTCGGAAGTCAGCAGTGAACTCCATTTTAATTGGGATTGCATACCTTGGTTTGTTTCTTGAGGGCTTTTCACATCCGTGAGTGTCACTTAGGTGAATGCTCTCTGGAAAAGCAAATGTTTGGCTGAAATACTCAAATATTCACAGAGCACACCTGGGCTGTATGTTCAGCTGTCACGTTACTGGTTTGGGATCGGTGCTGCTGAAGGGAGAGGGTTCAGTCCCACTCTCTCCTGCAGCTCAGTGCAGCTCTGGAGGAGCACAGAGCTCTGGCAAAGTCCTGGTCTTGTGTAATGCACGAGCAAATGCATGAATGTTCCGTCCGCCTTCTGGTCTGAGATCGCCTTCTTCTCTTGCTGTCCTGGATGCAATAGTAACAATCTGGATTTATACGGCACCTTCCAGCCAAGGCTTTTACTAACCCGAAGGGAACAATCATGGGTAACGCCCTGTCAAATTCTAGTTAAATGACAACCACCTTTGCTGGGAGAATGTTGCACTTTAGGGGTTTCGAGTTTAGGTCACCACCCCCAGGCAGTGGAAACTGCTATGCCCTAATATTCATAAAAATATCTTTTCAAAGGTAGGGGGTACTTGTCCTACATCTGAAGGGAGGCAAACTGGAAGTTGCTTTAATCTAGTTTTTTCTTTCACGGATGGAGGCAATCGAAACACTTGGCAAAGATTACATTTATTTAATGTGTGATACTTGCACCTGAATCCAGACATTCCGTGCGCAGTCCTGGTGTTTTAATCCCTAACCCCTAAAGTTCAGATGCTACCGAACATCCCCAGTCCGATTAATTGCCAGCGCCTTCCTACAGCCTTCAGCAGGAGCAAATCATCCCTGTGCAATGCCTGTGCCTAATAACCAGGGCACAGAAATGTCTCTGCTAACGATGCCGGCGGCCGGCGGGGTCGGCGCTGCAGGGCTCGGGGTTTGTGCCCCCGTGTGTGCCCAGGCTGCAGATTCCAAGCTGCAGTTCCCTCTAAATCCCTCCGAGGTGAATGGTGAGGTGCCTGAGGATGTGAATGGCACCAGAGTGAACAAAAAAAAATACTAGCGCAGGGAGGAGGAAGAAAACTTCAATTTGCATCTAAAGCATAGTGAAGCTAATTTTAGTATCTTTTATTTTAAAAAAAAAAAGCTTAAATATGCATGGGAGGCTTCTGTTCCTGTTTAAAAAAAAGAAGCAGTGAATGGTAACACTATTTTGACAGATGAGCTCTTCTGGAGAAGTATACTTTTGTTTCGTGAAATTTTTTAGAGTAGCTGGAGGAAATATATTTACCTCTCTAAGACAGATCAAGGAACTGGCATCTGCACAGTTCTACTGGGAGCTGTAATTTCCAGGAGTGGGAAAAGGAACCAAAGGAGAGGTTGGCACATCTTCCAAATAACTGTTTCATACAAAAGGAAAAATACAATTACTACTTCTACGACTGTGTTGCAATTCAGGAAGAGAACTCCTCTCCTTTGGGTGGAGAGTACATCTGTGAAGTGATCAGAGCTTTAGTTTTCAATCTAAGCTTCTAGTCTCTTTGACAGACTAGTGACAGTGAAATCTTTGGATATTTTCTGGGATTTTTAGCAAGGGAATCTGCTGGGATTTTTAGCGAGGGAATGCTACTGAGAAAATGTAGGAGATGGAAGAGATCAATGTAAAATTACAAACGTGCCCTACCGAGCACTCTGCCTTATATGTGCAATTCGTTGGTAATTTGTAGGTTTTGAGGAAGAAATAGAAAAGCTTGCAGTAATTTTGCAAATCACCTACATGAGGCATCCTCCTGTAATGTCTAGGATACAAATTTCAGTTGTTAGCACTGCCAGAGTCTATGACAACTCGCATTTTGCTCATAGATTCTACCAGTAAATGCTGGCACAGAAACTTGGTCGTGTTAAAAGCACAAGGAAAATTATAATTATCGTGAAAACATATAAGAAGAGTTCCTCTCATTCCGTTTTAGACTTGTACAGTGAGACTTGGCTTTGCCTCTGTTCTTTCACATTTCAACCCCACAAATACAATGTCTCAGCCATTAAGAATATTGCCTTTAAAAACTCGATGGAAGAAGCTTTGTTTTCCTGTGCACTTCGTGGCATGCAGGAAAACTCCAGGCCACTTCCCAGCTTGAAAGAAAAATGAATGACTCCAGCCAGGAATTTCTGACCTTTTCCACACACAACTGCACCTTTAGGAAAAGTTCAGCTTCGTCCTGGCTTTTGCACCATATCCAAGTTCTGCTGGTGTCGTGCACCAGCAGAGTGCAGCAGTACCCAGGCTGAAGCAGAGGCGTAGCACGCAGGATTCCTCCTCTGCTGCTTCCTCGCTGCTCCCTGTCACCATTCCTGAGGCAGCCCGGCCGTGCGAGCCTCGGCTGCGAGGGTCTGAGGCAACGAGGCCGGTAAAAAATGGGGATGGGCTTTGGGAGGGCAGCATTTTAAAGGAGTTATTTTTCTTAGGAGAGCTGCTCCTTTGGCAGAGAGATCCATTTCTGGTTTAAAACGTGAACAAGGAATCCCTGTTTGAAAGATTATCAGCCTGGATTATTATTGCCATAGCACTCAGTTCTGCCAGTTCACACCAACTGAAAATGGGGCCCAATAAGAAGTTAAAATCCCATTCAAAAAGTGAAATAGAGCGCTGTTAGCTCTAAAGAAAAAAAAAATCTCTTAAATAGGCAGACAGAGCACAGATTGGTCAGCACTAACATTCAGCTCTTAAAGGCCAGGAACAGCCATGATTAATTACTTAATGTTTCCCTCTTTTCCTCCCTGTGCCTGTAGTAGAATTCAGCTTTCTCCAGTGGGTAAGATAAGGTGCCATGTTTCTTATTATTAAAAAGAAAAAGATAAAAGAACAGAAGGAAAAAAAAAAAAAAAAAAAAAGAAAAGGTTATACTGCAATATTACATTCTCTTTAGAATCACAGCGTGCTAGTATATTTCAGGGGAATAATGTACACAGCATTTGTTTCTCCTTAAAAAGCCTAAAGTGCTAAATATTCTTCTACAAGCACCACAAAATTATGTACAGGGAAGTATTTTCCTTTATTCCAACTGGCTTTGGATTAGACATGCTGGAATAATCAAATTGAGAAGGCGACATTCATCACCTTTAACATCAGGGTCCTAATGCCCCTGATGTGTTTCTTTCATCCTGGTGATCTTCAGCAGGAATTAAAAGAGGATTGCAGGTGAGCATGAGGTGACGAGGAAATAGCAAGTGAGCAAGATGAAAGATGCAAAGCTGAATTTCCTTCTAAAATTGCAGGGCGAGTGGTTCAAACACTTCCTCTATGCAATTCAGATCCACGTTCAGGTCTGGCAGTGTCAGCCTTGGGGCCATCACAGAGCAGGAAAGAACAATTTTGAACCCATGCAGTTGATTTGTCTTTGTGCTTGCTGGAAAGTCCTAGAAAATTTAGTGGGATGTGGAAAATCAGCATATGGAAAATCATGATCAGATAAGAGGCAGATTTTGCTGGTGGGAGTCTGTGTGTGTCTAAGCATTTGTGGAGGGAGTAACAAAGGGGTGACAGACAAGAACCAGGAATATAACTTGTGTGTTTTGGAGAAAGTGCTCGCTGCAATACAATGCAGCAAGCTGAATCTGCAAGGTCAGTAGGCAAGACAGCCAGAGTTTATTGAAACCAAGGAAAAAAAAGACACCGCTGGAGGCTCAAAAATAATAAGTTAAAAAAACCCACAAACTATTCCTTGAAAACATACAGCCTTTACAAACTGCATCCAGCATTCCCAGGAGTAGAGCCCTATGCCTGCTCCAAAGTCCAGCTTCCTAGAGGCAATCATGACCTGCCTGAGAAGTGCATCCTGCAGCAGCTCTCCAGCAATGCATTATTCTTGTCTGCCTCAGACTCTAAAGCTCTGAAATGCTTGAGCAAGTCTGTTGGTACAGATTGCCTGGCACTGGCCCAGCCCAAAGGGGACTGCATTGGTAGCAGGGCATGAAACTCCACAGACAGCAAAATGCACTCTGCCCAATGAAGGCCAAGTCAGCCTGCATCTGTTGTGGCTTCACCCAGCTCAGAACCCTAGGAATCTCTGGAATTAATGTGTGTGAGTATAAATACATACAGGTGAAAGTGCCCTCCTTGTGTTATAAAACGTTATGACAGAGATCTGGGGGGAAAAAAATACAAGAAAAGAGTAATTGTGAGACAACGAGCCAACGTAAAGGGAAAACAGTTTCTACTGTTCATTCCTGGGAGAATAAATCATTAGCAAGCTGAGCCCCACATCGTGCCATATACTTCCTGTTTTTCCCTGAGGGTTGCTACAAATGCAGTGGCTGTAGCCTTGTGACACGCAGACATAAAAATCGCTGAAGTTGTTCCCACTGACAGGAAAAGTGTTTTGTTCCGTCAGCTCGCTCAGCTAAAGCGGTGCAAGCACTAGGTAGAGACTCTGCTTTATTTGCCTTAGCACTTTAATCTTGCTATTTGTTGGCATACCTAAAGCATAGAGAGAAGAATGAAAAGCTTTCCCTTGACCTGAAAAGCAGCTCCCACCTCTAGTGCAATAAATCTGGGAAGTGGAGCTGCATCTCATTGGATGTATTCTGAGGGTTCATACTGGCTGGATTCTGCTGTTCTTTCTTTCACTGCCCCCATGAGTTCAATGGACACACAGCCTGGTCCCGAGAGCTCTTGGAAATTCCACTCTCATTTTCCAGTTAGCCGTGGAGAGAAAGTTAAGCTGCGTTTCTTTGGGGGTTGCCATCTGAAGCTGCATTTGGTTTTGTAACGTGCTGAGTTTCTGCAACTCCTCTTGACTTTAGAGGCAGCCTCAAGCTTTTGCTTTTGCCAATCAAGCCTGCTCGCATCTTTGGTTTGGTCATCTCCGTTATCTTTTTGGCACCCATCCTGGGAGCCAAACTCTTCAGCGCTCACCTCCTGCCTGACCCGTTCTGCGCCATGCAGCAGCAATGGAAAACCACTGCTGCTTTTTTTCCTAGACCGGCTCCTTTGCAGGGATGTGCGGGTTGGCTGGGGGACAGAGCCGCTTCCCCAGCCCTCCCCAC
>VWZN01015907.1:1846-72555 GCA_013396955.1 Regulus satrapa
TTTATTTGTGTTAATAACATTAGACTGCAAATGTTGGATTAATGGGCACTGGAAAGTTCTTGCCTTTTCCTACACAGCAATCAATATTTACTGCCAAAATGAATACAGCAAATGTCCTTTGCAACATACAGGATATTAATAATTTTAGTAGGTAAATACAGTATTTATGGTTAATTTACTGTATTTGCCATGAGCACAAATAAATTTTTGAAGTTCACCATCCAGTCTTACCCCATTCAAATGAATTTGGCCACTTAAAGGAAGGTAGATTAGGGCTTCTTTTATACAGATGAATTGCATACTTATTAAGAAATTAAGGATCAGAAAGGCATAGCTTAGTTTACCTCCCAAGCAGGTAGCTATGTTCCATAACAGTGACTTTTGTTATATAACATCTTTGAGCACAGAAAATCGCTGTAGTGGTTCTGACCATGGCCACAGCCACAGGCAAAGAGGAATTTTTTGCATATAAACACAAAATCTAATGGAATGTCACAATGGATCAGTGTTTGTCTCACAGCATATGAGACAGCCAAATGACCACTTTTCAATCATTAGTGGCCTCTGGCAAATTATTGACAAATGAAATTACTGTATCAGACCCAGCCCTTGGTATGACGTATTATTATGATAATTTTTATTAGAAAGTAAAGGAAGATGCAGCTACCAATTAATTAAGATATTTTGGATTATTCAGTATTTTCTAACCATGTGCACATACTTACATATGCAGGGTTGATGTGTAATAATAAAAGTATAAGAGGATGTACTTTTTTTCATGTAGCTTTATTGTGTTATGCAAAGTCAGCCTTGAAACTGTTCTGGGAGTAAAAAATTAAGAAACATGCAGAGCAAGAAAGTAGCTATGAAGCAAGTGATTTCTTTCAAAGTAGGCTATGACAAAAACTATGACTCCAAAATAATTAATTTGTAAATTATGGAAGTGTTTTGTCAAGTAAATATGTCCTCCATTTATTATGTTCAACTCTGTACAATACAATGAAATAATCTATTCTCAGCTACCTTGTCTGCTTATAAACATCAGGAAATGGAATAGAAAATATCCAACAATGCAGGTTTGCTTAACAAAGCAGTAATACCATCTTTTCTACAGAATTTCCAAATAGCATTTCAAATAATCTATTTATAGTTGGAATTGTTTGAGGCATATTTGGGAGAGAAAGTAACACATAAGCAGACAATAAAAAAATCTAATAAAATATGTTATTTTTATATACACTCACAATAACACCAAGATGCAATCTACTTACTGTATGTCTCACACCAATGGAAAAACAATTTCAAGTTTGTGTAGAAGCAAGAATACTATTTTTATTCTATGTAATGCTCATGAATCTCAAAAAAGTGAGACTCCTTTGATTGGGGAAACCATGGAAAAAAAAGAAGTAGGAGGGTTTTGACTTTACAAAAGCTTGTCCCTTGAAGAGTTCCACCCATCAAGCAGTGTCCAGCAAAACTTGTTATTCCTCTGATATGACTACAAGAAATCATATCTCCCTGAGATAATCACAGCTCAAGGCTCAAAGTAATAGAAGACCAAAATTAACATTAAATTATTTCACAGCTATAAATATGCATTGAAAGAAAAAGACAAAAACGGTAATAAATATTTTTAAAACTGTAGAACATTGCAGGACTGGTAATCCAAGAATCAAGTACCCTTATCCTGAAAGCTTGTAGCTTTCAGACATATAGAGTGGATTTGTATCTTTGTATTCTTTGATGAATTTATATCTTCATCACATTAAAAAAAGTACTGCACAAATACTCAGACAGCTTTAGAACCAAAAATTGTGTTGTCCTGACAGTGCCCCACCTTGGACTGTCAGTGCAGGACATTTGTTTGCTGACCAAGGCTAAGGCAATGCTATTATGTAGGTAAGACTCTGGTGTTTTTTACTACTGTAACAATATCCCTTTTTATTCTGCTGCCTAAAAAGATGTTAATGGACTAAACAAACAATACAGTTTTAATGACTGGAGCTGATATTTTAATTGTTTGCTTTCCATGAAATATATGTTTGACATGTCATTGTGGTAATTTTTGCAATTAAATTGATGTTTGTCCACCTATTGGAGCAGCAGCACTTTGCAAACATTACTGGATTGAGACATGACAAACATTTGCTTAAACAGTTAATCATTGGAAGTGTACAGAGATTGTAATAATGGAAAAAACTCAGAACCTTGCAGCATAGTTCTATTAAGAGGCAAAGAGAAACCTTTTCTAAAAATTTGTTGTGTTTTGTTTAAATGGAGGTAAGAACTCAACCCCTTGTCACAACTTTAAATGAAACAGGAGTCTGCACACTGCTAATAGATACCTTATATAGACAAAACTAAACCAAGATTTCTCATTTTTGACATTTCTTCACTTTGGGAAGAAATAGAGAAAGGACACTTTCTCCAGGCCTTGAACTTACGCCTTTACCTGAATTCTGTTGATGCAAGTGTTATCTTCCAGTTTCAGGAAGGTTGGTACTTAATCTTACAACAAATTGAAATTCTGAATGTCAACGCTCCTAAACTTAGGAAAATATTAATTATTGGAAATCTATTTTTTTTCTAAGAAGATTTTTGTGGAGTTAGTGTTTGTCACATGCTGAAATAAAACAAAGGAAACAGTATTTCTTTCACAGGATTCAGTCCAATCAACTTAACACTTAAATGTTCCAAATCACTTTAAGGGGCGAGTTGCGCCAGGAAATAATTAAATTGAACATAAGATTATTCCTGTAATGACATGCAGTCAAGGGAGTACTTCCTGCTAATGCTCTATGTGGTCTAATGTGTAAAATACCAGCACATTTTAAAAAGAACAAAAAATTAATACAGCATGGCAAAGTGAGAGGTTAAACTCAATTCTTTTTTTTTTCTTTTCATCGGCATTTGCCTTACAAGTCTAAGAAAACATAAAACCACTCTGAAATTTAAAAAAAGCAAACCAAAACAACATAAAAAGCAACAACCACCTCAAATACACTCTCTTCTGCTTGTATGTTTGTTAGTTTTCCATACAAACTGATATGTATCTTGGAATTTTATGAGCTTTCAGTTATTTGGGAACATGACTGAATAAGTCAAGTAGTAAATCTTCTGGCTTAGCCTTCATGAGGGTTCATGCTGATGTTCCTAAGCCCAGTATGACTGCTGGGAAGCTTTCTGGGCATGCTGAGAATAGCTCCTTTAAACTATTATGGCAATATTTTAAGATGCTGTCATATCATGCTGGCCCTTCACACAGTCAGCAATAATGAAGAGCTGTGTTTAAATACATGTTTTCTTTATGGCTGAGCTTCTTGTTGAGGCCAGGAGGGAAGAAGGGTGCCTGATCTAAAAGCAGGAGGTGTTTCACTTTGACTAAATTTTATACTGTTTATAGTTATAGGGAGTGATGGAGGGCCCAGAAAAAAACTGCACAAGCTATTTGCAATTAACCAGGTGGAGTTTCAGGTACTTTTGTATCTCACAGCAGAAATTTATCATGAGCAGACTCTTTCATGTCAAACTCATTCTTACCCTTTCTTATGTTGGACAGTTCCTTATTAAAATTGAATTTCAAATATTTCTTACACAAGTGCAGTCAAAACAAAAGTTTGGCTGATACAGTATCTTGTCCCATATAGCTTCCAAAAGCAGATGGCCAGTGAAAAGTATATGTTACAGGTTTAATATTCACCTGATTTTGAGCCATGTTTGGGCCAGGGTTTATGAGCTGACTGGTGTCTGTGTATTTATAGCAGTGTTGGCTCTTTTCTTCCTGACCATCCATTGGTAAGAAGGTACAAGGCCTGATAGCAGCAAACTCAAACCAACTGATAGCTGATAGAGAGCACAGAGAGGGCAAAGTTTCAAAGAAATAGCTCAGAAAAGGTGTCAGAAAAGTCCTGTTTCTTCAGTATCACACCATGAAAAATAGCTCAGAATGAGCCTTTTAAAAGCCAGATTTCTTAAATATCACATCATGAACTGTGGAAAATTTTCCTGTTTTGTACAGCTTTCTGCCATGTTGCTGAATTTTTGCAGTATGTGATATTTACTAAGTTATTTATGCAGCTACTTTCTCTAGTATAAACCATGTGTCATGAAATAGAGAGCAGCTCTTCTATAAAGCCAGTTCCAGGCAGCTCTTGAATCACAACAAAATCCTGGTCTTGAAAGCAGCCTAGTGTCCTAACATAGTTAAACATGCATAAACAGTTTTGTTTTTCAGGTTCTGGGCAGCCTTAGAGAGAGCAAAGATTTACTTCTATCCTCTATATTAACACCACAGTGTTATCAGAACACTTTCTGCTTGGCTCAGGGTCTGCTGGGGACCAGCTCCCACATAAATGTTGCAATTGTCTCATGAATTTGAGATGTTTTAATGCCTTAGGCTCAAAGGCTGCACTGGTAGCTTAAGAAGTCAGTCCCCAACTGCAGTTAACAGATTATTACTAATGCATATATTTCAACTGAAAATAAATTCAGTCCTAGATGAAGTATTGTGACTATAAATTTGCAATGCACTTCTTAAATCAGCTGGCTACTGGCATTTTTAACTAATGAACTGGAAATGCAAGCTTTGAGATTTTAATAAACTGTCTTATAAAGGTGATAAAGAGATATCCACTGGCAAGCACAGTCCAAAAAAATTCTCCAGCCAGAACAAAAACAGTTTAAGATATTACTTTAGATACTTGATATTCAGCATTTCTAGAACTCTTTGGGAGAGTAAAAGAGTGACACTTCATTTAAAAATTAAAAAAAAAAAATAGTTTTTCTTTCAAGGTAGGCAACCAAAGTTTTGTTATGCCTGAGAAATGTGATCTGTTGTTTTGGACAACAATGACATTTATGTTCCCACTCATTAAGTGTGTAACCTGTAATCATATTTTCCTTCGTCTTTTTAAAAATAATTATTTTAAGTAGTAGGTCTGTGTCATGTATTATAGCACATTGCAAAAATTTTTAAATCTTTGCACAATATTAAATTATTTTAGCAAGTTGTTTGGCAAGTTGCATTGCATTACATGTGTCTAAAAAGGAAAGCTATTCTCTTATTTCACTTCTAAATTAGTTCAAAAATTAGATTTTAGGCATCACTTGTTCTAAGAAAAAAGAATTTTATTTTTTAATACATTGAAGTGAAAAATTAGAAATAATTTGGCATATATTTTTAACGTATAATCTGATACAGATCCTTAAGGGTTTCTATTTCAGAGCACCATTGACTTACAGCAGCCTTCCCACATCTAAAGGGGGCCTGGAGAGATCTGGAAAGGGAATTTTCACAAGAGCATGTAGTTATAGGAGAAGAGGGAATGGCTTTAAACTGAAAGAGGATGATTTTAAATTGGGTATTGGGAAGAAATTTTTTATGTTGACAATGGTCAAGCACTGGAACTAGTAGCCCAGAGATGCTGTGCATGCCCCTCCCCTTGAAAGTGTTCAAGGCCAGGCTGGATGGGGCTTTAGGCAGCCTCTAGTTGGAATGTGTCCCTGCCCGTGGCAGAGAAGTTGGAACCAGGTGATCTCTAAGGCCCCTTCCAAACCATTCTATGAATAAATGATTCTATGAATTTTAGCTTCTTATTTCAATCTTAGAATCTTGATTAATCCAAAGAAGAATGCTGCTGAGAATACATTCTGGATTCAAATGCAGCATCAAATGTGATTTATTACATGTGATTTCTGAACGCAGAACTATGCCCCTACAATCTGGATTTGTAACTGCTGTGTTTTTAAGGATTTGTTGTATTCTTGGCAACCAATGGTGTTGAAGAAAAAGGCTATCAGCCCCTAAGTAACCATGGAAACCATAACAATTTTTATGGGTTAATGGATAAACTAAACTACCTGCGTGGCATAAGATGTGCTTTATATTTAATACTATCTTGATGTTAATCATTGCAACAAGTATCTTATCACTGTAAAGCATTAAGCACAAAGCTACATAAAATGAGTACAGCAAAGAATAACAAGGTCTCTCTTCTCTGTGATAAACAAATTTAATGGGATTTTTATTAGCATTAGCTTGGGGGTACTTTTTATACTTATTATTGGTAGACAGAGATACTTCATTTGAATAATACAATGAACTGAATAATTCTTCATATTTCGTGACATCAATATTTAGTCATAACATTGCACAGCTGGAACTGGAAGTAGGGTACTCAAGTTGTAAATGAAACCCCTCACAATTCCAGCATTTAATATTAGGCCATTGTGGCTGCACATTAAATAACAAAAAACCCCACCCCTCCTTTCTTTTTATTCTAATAAATTATATAATGCTTCTGTAAAATCCCTTATTAAATATTTGAGAGATTTACTGAATTCCAATGTGGTATTTTTCTGCCTTAGCAATTGGCTGGTTTTTCTCTTTGAAATAAGCTGTTCCATCCTATGTCATCCAAGGAAAATGTTCCTGAAGGAGCAAGAGTAATCAAATCACATAAAGTACATCCAAAATCAGTTGTGGTTTCGAGAAAGCAACTCAGATCCCAAGTTTTTCTTGAGAAATGGGCGAGGAGAGTTGGAGAGCAGAAACCTGAATAGCCCCTGACCCTTCCTGTCTCAACCGCTTGCTGTTGCCAGCAATCCTTTCCCGTTGCCGCATTGCAGCACTGTCCCAAAAGATCACAAAGATAAGAACCGTCTCAGGCTTCATAAATCCTCCTTCACACTGCTGAGAGAGAGTCAGTAAATACGTTTGGGTTCGTTAAAGTCTTCCTGCAGTAAAGTCTTCTGCAGAAAATTTTTTTATCCTCTGTTGGGCAGTGAGACACTGTGCATCTCCTCAGTCCTACATAACTCACCCAGTGCTCATATGTTTCTCCCTCTGGAGTCTGGGCATGCTGTTTGTCTGCCTGGGGAGGTTCTGTACACAGACTGGCAAGAACCATTTTGGGATGTAATTTAATACACTAGCAATGGTAAATAATTTGTGAAAACAGGCAATCTTTTAGAAAAACAGATGTAGTTTTCTGTTTCAATATCTACTGCAACGTCTGAAACAAGTAGAGTTCTTGTCCATTGCATCAGAATTTTTCTACTTTTGCAGTACTAACTTACTTCTTTTTACTGTTACACCAAAGAAGAGAAGCTGCAAATAACACCCTCTCCTTCCTAGTCTCCTGTCATACAAAAAAAGCTTTAATAGACCTTGAAAGAACCATGTCAAATGTTAAACAAAATTTATTTTCAGTTCATTAAATTCATATTACATTGTATCATATAAGCAAAGCATATGAAAAGGCTTAGATTTTTTTTAATCTGTGTCTTGAAAGGTAATTTTTTTTTCCTTTACTTCAACCATACAACAACGTATTTTGGTATGATAAAAGTATTAAATATTAAAATGTGTAGAAAAATTCAACTGCACTGTGGTAACTGCTACAGGGAAAAACAGAGTAAAGTGTCACTAAAGCAGACCAGATTAAAGTACCCTACAAAAATGAAGCAAAATGGGAACAAAACCCCATTGTTTGGGGAAAAAAATATGTTTTGGAAGAGAGGAGATCTTACAGTTTGTGTGGGTGGTTGGTCCTTTGTTTTTTCACCTGAAATGCTCAAGCTGCAACTTTGTAAGGATCTAACGTCCTTCCTGCTGACCGTGGTGAGAGAATGTGTCAAAGGGAAAAGCAGAGGGGACTAGTGTTACCTCAGGATAATTAAACTTGCAAAGGAAGGTTTCTATAAAGAGAACTGCCTTTGCCTCATGTTGCTAGAGCTTCTGCAACCAAACAGGAGGCGCAGTGCACATTTGCGTGAGCCCAGGATGTTGGCAGGCAGTCCACAGAGAGTATCTGATGAAATACTTCTCAGGGCAATGAAAAGATCCCTGATGGCAGATACCCACTGAGAAGATGTTTGGATCCAGTTGCAAGGAAAGGAGAAGGTGTTAGAATTAATGTCAACTATACATAATGTCATCAAGCTTACCACAGAAAAAATCACCAGTAGAGATTTAGGGTACAAACATATCTGTTCTAAGACAAAGTACAGAAAGATAATTAGAGACAGGGATTTTGCAAGAAAAAGTAAAATACCTGAAGTTCAATTAGCTGCTAAAAAAAGGAAAGATGTTTATTGACATGGAAGATAGGTCAGAAAGCTGAAGGGAAGATGTCCAGTGGGTCAATGTGGGCAGGGGGTCTGGTGGCCACCAAAGCTGTTCTATCACTCCCTTCTTCAGCTGGACAGGGAAAAGCTCATGGTTTGAGATAAGAGCAGGGAGAGATCCCTCACCAGTTCCTGTCACAGACAAAACAGACTGCATTTGGAGAAATTAGTTTAATTTATTGCCAATAAAATCAGAGTAGGATAAAGAGAAATAAACATAAATCTTACACCTTTCCCCCACATCTCCCCTTTCTTTCTTGGCTCAACTTCATTCCTGGTTTCCACTATCTCTTTCACTCCAGCAGCACAGGATGAGTGACGAATGGTGGCTGTGGTCAGTTCATCATATATTGTCTCTGTCCCTCTTTCCTTCCCAGAGAGAGGACTCCTCACAGGCTTCCCCTGCTGCAGTGTGGGGTCCCTCCCATTGGAGACAGTCCTCCATGAACTGCTCCAGGGCAAGCCCCTCCCACAGGGTGCAGTCCATCAGGAATAGGCTGCTCCAGCATGGGTCCTCCACAGATCCAGAGATCCAGCGAGCAACCCTGCTCCAGAGTGGGCTCCTCTCTCCATGGGTCTGTTCCAGTGTTGGCTTACCCATGGGATCACAGCCTCCTTGCCCCTGGGCATCCACCTGCTCTGGCATGGGTCTCTTCCCTGGGCTGCAGGTGGGTCTCTGCTCCACGGGGGATATCCATGGTCTTCAAGGGCACATCTACCTCTCCATGCTCTGTGCATGGCTGCAGGGGACTCTCAGCTCAGGCACCTGGAGCACTCCTGCCCCTCCTTCTTCCCTGACATTGGGGTCTGCAGAGATGTTTCTCTCCATATTCTTACACCTCTCTCTGTCTGCAGTTGTATCATGCAGTAGATTCCCCTCTTCTTAACTATGTTATCCCACAGTGCCTGCTACCATCACTGATGGGCTTGGCCATGGACAGCAGTGAATCCAGCTTAGAATGGCCGACACTGGCTCCATTGGACATGGGGAACTTTATGGCAGCTTCTCATAAATGCTGACCTAGAAGCCTCCCCACTACCAAAACCTTGCCATGCAAAACAAATACAAACATCAGTATCAAGCTGAAGGACATGTCTGAAGATTGAAAGATAGTTTGTCTGAGTTATAATTAACAGGAGACGAAAACCGGTTTAGTTTTCCTTAGGATTAAGGTGAGTTTTACAGCATGTTTCAGAAAATAAATGTAAGAATATTAAGAAATAAATCAGGGAAAATATTTGAAAACAGAAAAAGCTTAGTCATGTGGAAGGACAGTTCTTGAAAAGGGAATTGATTGGTAGGATAAACAAAATATGTCAGTAGCAAAAGGAACAGAGGAAATAATGAAAGGATGATGATCTAATGGAATTATCACATCACAAAAGATTGAAATCTGACCTGCTGATATATTTAGAAGATATTAACTGAAGCTGATATGAGTAAAGTATAAACTGATTACTAATAGAAAAACATGACACTAAACAGCTGCAGCGCTGTAAGGGTTTATCTGCAGTCTTGTAAATAGAGAAAAATATAAGGAAAACCTGTCATTTTTTTCAACCTTCTTTAATTTGGTTATATGATAAATTGCACCAAAAGTTCTTTTATTAAATATTCAACTGCTCTTTCACTAGTGATGATATGAGAGATTTTCTGATCCAACACTTCAGGTGAGTAAAGAGACCTTGAACTACACTAAAAAAATAAAACCCTAGAAAGCTAAATATTGTCTTTCAGAAAGAATAAAATATAAAAATCTAAAACAACTTCCAGATTTTACTTTTAGTGCCAATGAACCTAAAAGCATTTTTAAATACATCACAGAATTAGCTATGGGTTTGTGTATTATTTTCCCTTGTGTAGCTTTTGTATCATTACTGGCAGATGGAAACACTTATTTTTAAGGCTGGCATTCACTCTCTCCTGTAAAAGATTTGTGATTTTGTGAAGTTGTCAGACTTTAAACATTTGAGATGGCATTTTTTCCTGAGCTCTTTCCAAGCTAAATTAATTTGTAAAACACATTTGAAGATGGATGAATTGTTAGTAAGACCCTCTGGTCTTACATTGTTTTAATTGAATTTAATGGAATTTGGAAGATAAATGCAACTAAACTCTAACTTTATCTAGTCCAATTACCCCTCTCACATACTGCTAGCTATAAACCTTAGAAAAAACTTCAATGGCTTATTGTTTCACCTTCTCTGGTGAGTTAGTTCGGCGTACTTACATGGACTTCTCCAGTGTCTTTTCAGTGGCATCCTTGAAATTATTAAGGCTGTTGCACATTAAATACTTTTCTTTGAGAATAATTTTGCTTTGTTTAGAATCATAGAAGTGTTTGGACTGGAAGGAGCCTTAAAATCTTTAATGTTCAAGTCCATACAATGGACAGGGACACCTTCCACCAGACCAGGCCATTCAATGCCCCATCCAGCCTAGTCTTGAACACTGCCAGGAATGGGATATTCACAACTTCTCTGGGCAACCTGTTGCAGTGTCTCACCACCATCACACTAAAGAATTTGTTTCATATATCTAAATTTCCCCTCTTTTAGTTTGAACCCATTTCTCCTTGCCCTACCACTAGAGCTCCTGATGGAGAGTCCCTCTCCAGCTTCCATGTAGGCCCCCTTCAGGTACTGCAAGCTGCTGTGAGGAATTCAGGTCCAAGCTGAACAGCCTCAACTTTCTCAGCCTGTCTTCATGGGGGAGGGACTTCAGTCATCTTATTCACTTTGTGGCCATCCTCTGGACTTGCTCCAACAGTTCCATGTCCATCTTATGTTGGAAGCACTTGAACTGTAGCCAGCGTTCCAGGTGGGGTCTGACAAGAGCAGAGTGGAGGAGCAGAATCACCTCCCTCGACCTTCTGGTCACGTTTCTTTCCATGCAGCCCGGGATACAGACAGTTTTCTGGACTGTGAGTGAACACCGATGTCTCATGTTGAGCGAGTCATTTGTGTCTTCTGCTCTCATGATGTAGAGCACCAGCCAACTGAAGAGAGAGAAAAAGACTCAGAAAAAGACCAGGAAATTTGGCATAAATAAATATCAGGCATAACCACTGGCCATTGCTGTACCCATGTGCTACCTGTCTGCTACCACAAGAATTCACTTGTGTTTGCAGTGAGATTGTAAAATCTGGCACTGAGTAAGCACTAAAAATTAACAGCAGTGGAAGTAGCATCAGCTCCTTGGGAGTGAGGATGCTTTGGCAGAGTGAGGAGGGAAAGTCAGCCAAGGGGTTAGGAAGGTGAAAAGGAGCATGGTAGCTGTGGTCTGCTGTGTTTGTGAGGCAAAAATTGCAATTAATCAAGCAGAATACTCTAAAACAGCAGTGAAAATACCTGTACTAAAAAAAAAAGAGGTTAACACAGATGTCGATGAAGCTGAAAGAATGTTACTGTTTCTTCAGAAAAAGTCATTATTCCCCCACACTGTTACATCATGGAAGAAGAAAATATTGAGTGTTGTATTTGACAAAGATCTCTCCTATCTCCAACAATTGTGTATCAACAAATAATGGAAACAAATAATTTGAAAACAGTAGATGGAATGCATTAACTGCTTCCAGTTAATGAATACTGAAAGTATTCAGTACCATGTACAAAGCTAATAATTTATTCCAACATCAAGATGGATCAGCAGCAGATATGTGAAAAATAACATAGTCCAAATCAGTAAACTCTATCAGTCATCTATAGTAAATGCTCTGGGAAAATCAAATAGGGGTGGGAATAATTCCTTTCCTGCAACTTCCCAGCTTATGATAATAAGCTTAATAAAAAACTTTTTGAGAAATAGCCTGAAAACTGGGGATGAGCTGCTGTAGAGAAGAGATAATAATTACATGTGGTTGAGACTAAGAGATCTCACTGCACTTACATGCTCAAAGCAGAGAATAGGAACAGGTTTTTTCCTTTATTCCCCCAAATATCTTCTCTATTATTTACATTGTTATTACCTTTTAGCTTAGAAGTGTACAAGGCTCTGGTTTTGCCCATTCGATTCTGAAATTTTAAGTAGACAGGGAAGATTCTGGAAGCAAGTAAATGCTTAACTGGTATACACAGACACATAAAGGCATTTATGCTTGAATACAGAGCATGAAGAGAACAAAAAATCTGCTTTGATATGAATTATTCATGCAATGATTTTGCATTTTTTGCTACTTTTAAATAGGCAAGGAATGCCAAAAGGAAAAATATGTTCTGTCTAAAATCCTATCTTTTATTTCATTTTCTATAGGCAAAGGTTGAAATTTGCATGTGCTGTTGCCTAAAAGTTTTACTCTTAGGTCTTTACTTGTCAAGAATATGAAGAAGAAACTGAATATATTGTTTTGTTTGATACAAGCTAAACAATACAGAAAAAAAGATCTTTTTAACACCAACCTCATAAAGAAATTGGTGTACTATAATATTTTCAACTCACTAGTTAAGAGCTAACTGTTAAACCTTCATTCTGACATACTAGAAATTTGTTAAATATTATTTTTCTCTTCAGGTAATTATATAAGATCCAGAAGCATTCCCAAAATGCTGAAGGAAACTGCAAATTTTGAAACATTTTTTGCTATATGCAGCTTCAGTGAAAGGAAATCAATTTTATGTATGTATTTATATTAACCTGTTACCATGAAAACTCTGCCTTGCATGACAGTGACTAGAAAATGTGTCACACACTTCTGAATGGAGATCAAAGATGCAAATACTGATACTTCCTCAGAATGGTAGATCTAATCCTGAGTATATTAGCTTGAACTATGTTTCTCCCAGAAGTAGAAAACCTTTTTCTTTTTCTTCTATTGACCTGAGGTTTAAAAAGGGGGGAAAAAAGGCTTGCTGCTGCTTTGAGGATGAGGGAAACATTCTGCTGAAGGTTAGAAAAGCTGTATGTTCACATAACTATTTGTTTAGAAAGCTATTAGAAATCTATGTGTTAATCTATCACAGGGCAAAAAGAAATCTAATCTCTTGTTTACATCAGAAATTATCCCAGCAGTTCACAGGGAAATCTGTTCTTCCCTGGCCAATGCTCACAGCACACATGGACTATCTAAGGTGGCTTCTCATTGTGGGGGGGAACTTATTTGAGGCCTCTCAGACTCCTTGGTCCTTTCTCAGCATCCCAACATCTGGCAGAGATAATCTTTACCCTGTGTCCAAGCCTGAGCTGCCACATAAGCTCCTTCCTCATGGCAAAAACTCATGAAGCACAGGCTAAATAGCTACTGCTACCAGTTCTAGATGGACCCCACAAAATGTTCTTTTTTGCAATATATTAGGGGTAATTTTCCAGTGATGGATTCTTATTCCTTGAAGGCAGACAGTGTGGGGCTTTTTTATTCCAAAACAAGTTGAAAAATTATATTATATGAAATATGCTTGTCATTTCTACTGCCAAAGTAATTCATTATCCTTTTTTTCCAGAGATGCTTTAAATGGCAGAAGCTGGATGACCAGCAGGCTGTAATTTATAAAATATTTTGGGATATTTCAGTATGAAAAGCTCTACAAAAATGCAAGATATTAATAATGAACTTGAAGTCCTAGACTGCTCTTATTTAAGGACACGTTCCCATTAAAGGCAAAAATTTCAGATCTACTCTATTTTTCATGCCAACATAATTCAAATAACTGATCTTTATCCAAAATTATGTTTTATCTACTGTTGGGGTCAAACCAGACGCAACTTGGGAAATTTAACTTAATTCCTTGCCTATAAATTTAATTTCTCATTTGGGTATTGAGAAAGAAAAATGACAAATATTGAGGAGATCATCTGCAGAAAGAGCACCAGCTCCCCTCAGCTCCTCACTGTGCTCCTTGGAGCCAGCTGGAATCAGCACTCCAAAACCTGCATCCAGTACATCTGTTTGGTCTATTTTCCTGGTTTGGTCTGTTCAGAGTTCATTTTTGTACTGTATATATAGGCCACCACTAAGTTTATTTCTGAGATTTTGTGATTTCCCAGCTTATCTAACAACTCAGACCTCCACTGTTTCCCCCTGAAGCACTCACATTGAGTCAAAACAGAGTCCATATTTTGTGGGATGAAACTTTTACTTGAAACAAAATGACCCAAGGGTGTTTTGCTAATGAGTAATTTTAAGCCCTCAAGATGTTTGTTTGCAAACTGAAAGGGTCTTACGCTGTTTTTGCTCTCTGGTGGCTTTGTGATTCTGTCAGTGCAGGTGTAAATCCTACTTACTCTAGGAATTTTCCAGATTTTCTATTTTCTGTTATCTATAAAAGATCTAAGATGTATCAACTATGACTTTTCCTTTGATTTGATGTGTCAGAAAGAATGGCAATATCTGAAGAGGCATCTAAGTACCATCTTTCACCTAACTCCTGATTTTCCTAATTTCATATGTAAATATGGAAGATCACAACTTATTTTTGTTCTATTTTACAGAATAAATGTTATTTTGGAAATTCGACTTTTCTTGTCCAAAGATTAAATCTGGAAGTGAGTTAAAACATGTCCATGAAGTACCAAATGGTAAAATTTAAATAAACTTCTGGCTTCCACAGTAAATAAATTAATTCTATTGGATTGAACTGGAGTGGAGATTTTGTGAGGGAGAAAATACCCTCACAGTAATATCCAGTATCTAATTTGTAACTGAAATAATTGAAAGTACGAACTAAAATATGAATCAGTGGAGACAAAAAAAATTTTTTTTTTAAAAAAAGGAAGAAAAAAGTCTGTCAAATTTTGTCCTTGCTTTGTCCTGTTGATGTGGAAGAAAATACTTCAGTTTACATTTCTCACATTCTCTTGTGATTTCATTTGTTGGAACATTGTTCTCCTTCCTCACTGTTCCTTGTCTACCTGACAATGTCCAGAAGTGTTTGAATCTCCAGAATCTTGTGCCTAGCACAGATAGATGTCATGCCAAAAGCAGATGATCCCTTTTCTGTGCATGGATCTTGACAGCTTACCCAGAACACGGGTTTGTTCCAGCAGCACTGCCTTTAATCTCTTCCTCTTGTGGTACAGTGTTCCAGCAGGGATGTTTTTCTCCTTCACCTTTCAATCAATGCTTTAAAATTTGGCAATCATACCGTTGATGTTGCAGATAGAAAGGAGGATTTTCAGATGGCTCCTGACAATTTTGTCCTTTATGGAATATTGAATGCATTTTCCCCAGAAGAGAGCTATTTCTCTCACGGATTTAAACTTTCTGACTCTTTCCTTCAAGGTATTTGAGCGCTTTTGTAATTACTATAATTTCTTATAATGACAATAATATTTTGTGTCTCACTAAAACATCTAAAATGATGGTGTTAAGGCTTGTTGGAGACCTTTTCTGAGTGCAGATACCAAAACTGGTGTCCCACACCTCTGTCTTCAAAGGCCAGGAGATGAAGGACAAGGAAATTATAAACATGATAAAGGAAACACTTAAGCAACAATAAATTTTTTGACAAAGCCAAGCATCAGTTCTGGTTTTGGTGCAGTAGAATTAATTTTCTTCTCCCGCAGGTGTCTGAACACCTGCCTGCCTACAGGAAGAAGCAAATTAATTCTTTGTTTTGTTTGTGGTTTTTGCTTTTCCTATTAAACTGTCATTGTCTCAATCCTTGAGTATTTTTCCAGGTTTTACCCTCTGATTCTTATCCCTGATCCTGCTGCTGGAGGAGCGAGCTATGTGTTCTGTAGTTGCTTGCTGGGGTTAGACAATGACAGTGCCTGACTATAAAAATCTTGACAATTTTTAAAAGCTATCTGTTTTTTGGTTTTTGGTTTTTTGTTTTGGTTTTTTTTTTCATTTTAAACATCCTCAGTCAGACTTAGATTTGTGTGGATACACATGCATAACCCACTTGACATCGTGACCCAGACATCTCTTTCAACAAAGTCAATCCCTTTGGGTCCTGTTGTAGAGATTCCTAGGTTTTGTTTTAAAGATCCTTGGTTAAAAGCCAAGAGTTTAGTATGAAGATTTTTCTTCAAATTCAACCTCTTTGAAACTTACACAAGAGTGTTAGAGCAGGGTGGCTCTATTCAAAGGATGTGTATTCATGTTTAACTGGCATTATATGGTTCTTTATGCCTTGCTGGAAGTGTAAGTCAAGCTCTTTGTTATACAATTAATTTATTAGCTCAGATCATATAGCAGGTTCTGAGCCAAACATTGTGCACATGGTAATCTGGCACCTAAGTTTTTTCCCTCCTAACATGATTGAGCCCATTTTATCTGGAAATGCTTTTTGGTCTGTAATCATGAATAATGATCATATGGCAAGAGAACCCTTGCAGTGAAATACAATAAAAATAATTTTGTGCAGAACTATGTAAGTAACAATCCTCACATCCAATTAACTAGAGTACGACATTTTTTATCATTGTTAGAGCAAAACCATGATAATTTAAATTCATAAACAGGGGTTAAATAGAAATAGATTATGTTTTACTTATAACTTGTCAAGTCACTAGGAGCTTGCATAGTGACAGAAAAGACAACGAGGGGCTTTTTCTCCCTTTGAAATGGTCTAGTATTGATAAAAATGTGACTTTTCATTCCATGGAAAGGGAAGCTGCTCAGAGTTCCATCAGGATTTGGCTCTTCTCTCACTCAGTGCACAGCAGCCTTACCCCATAGATGTCTCAGTGTCTGAAATGCATTTCTTTACTCTTTAAGGGGTACTCTAAATTAAGGTATATTAATCTAGATAAAATGAATTCTGTATTCAGAAGTGGAGGTTTTTCTTTCTGTGCCCCACCCCCACCCGGTTCTTTTTAAGTCTTTAACTATTTCTTGAGTCTTTAACCAGTTCTTGAGTCTTAATGCATTACAAAATTCACTCTTAGCTTTAAACACATAGTTCATTGCTCTTTTTTTTTTTTCTCTAGATGCATAGATTGGAGAAATTTTACAAACCATAAATGGAAAGTTTCAGAACTTTTAGTTGTGAATTTTTAAGCAGAGTGAAACCAACTTATTTAAATCTATGTATGCAAATTAATTCTTTCCAGTGGCCTTATTCCAGCTCACAAAATTAATTTGATTCAAATTTATGTTCTATCATTGAAAATTGCATAACTTTTTATCTCTCCAGCTCCCATTCATCTGAAAGAAAATTTGAAATTATTTTATTAGATTTAGCATATGTGGGACCTTGCAACAGCACCTTAGGACATAAGTGCCACTGCAGCACTCTAATGATTTTTATAGCTAGTGGTGTTATATAAGAGAAAACAAGCTGAGGAATTTTTTAGTTAACTGTTTGTTTATATTTCTTGGGGGTTTTTTGTTTTGTTTTTTAAGAGAAGCAGTTAAAATATCAACATAATTAATTCTTTTCCTTGTAGCTGAAAAAAAAAAAAAAACAAACTAGGAAGAAGAAAATTAATTTCCATGCCAGTCCTTGTCTTTGGAACTAGTGAATGTTTGCTGCCCATAGAGTTTTTTCTGTAATGTTTTAAAACTGACATATGTCTTACTTTTCTCTATGCCATAGCAAATAAAGAATATATTGACTTCTTGTAAGGCCAAGATATTGATAATGTACAGAAGTAATTCTCCCTACCAACTCATAAATTTTAGTGGGAGAATGTTGTGCTGAACACAAGATAAAAAATAATTTCCTTATTAAGACTAGTAAGAGGTAGAGGTTTTCTTTTAAAAGAAAACATTCTATTTCCTGCTTTCTAGTGTTATGTGTTCACAATCAGTTTTCTTTTCTTGTGAATTGATTGTTAGGTGTACAAAATTATAAATAAGCAACTATGTTTATGAGAACTATGGTATGTATATTGTGGACCACGAATCTCTGAAGAAATCTGTGGGCATTAACAACAACAACAACAAGATTAGATAGCAATTTAGTAGAAAATTAAATGCACTTTAACGCCATTCAATACTCTGATTCAAAATAAAGAAGAAAAAAATGTATGGGGAATATCAACAAAAGAGAATCCAATCTTACACTGATGGACTAGGAATTGCAAAATAAGTATATATCTTCTTTTATCACTATTTTATCTACTCAAGAAGTTATTTGTGTATCTGTCATGCTTTCATGAGCATTTCTTATTTCCCCACAATGTCCCTTGTGCCTGGAGTGGTTTACATACCTAAAAGCAGGCAAACCATTATTGGTACTTCCCAAGTGCTATAGTAGATTTTCCATTTCATAGAAGCAGTATAATCTGTCAGAGCTGTAGAGAAAACTTTGCTATAAGTTCACCTGCACCTTCAAGCATTAACATGAATAATTTCTGTCCCTATAAGCTCATTTATCATACAATAAAATATGGGCTAAACCAGATGAGATGTAGAAAGGTTCCTCAATATTTCTGGCTTTTAACAGAGAGCTGTCACCTATCTAAAGAAGCCAGTGATCTCAGCCTGTGGGCTGTTCTCCATGAAGGTGTTTAGCCCAGTGTGGTGGCAGGTACAGAGTCACAGCTGACCTCAACGGGGAGCTGCAGTGGGCCAGGACTTGCCAGAGACGCTCTCAAGATGTGGGAGAGGACTCAGCCGCAGAGTCAAGAACCCCCCAGTATTTCCCAGAGTGCCCTCCTCAGGCACTCCCACGGGGTCACTGGAAACAGCCATGCTTTTGTATCTGTTGGCATGAGAGATTAAGGATGGGACCAGGGTGGCAGCAGTGCAGACGAAAGAACAGATGATAAAGCTCTGCCTGGCTTTAATCCTGCTCAAAAATGATGGCAAGGTCTGGTGTGTCACCAGCCAAAGTCTGATAATAGAAACTACAAGAGAAAAGCAAAACCCCAGCACTGATTGCAATGATGGAGTTTAAATTTTCCTGGACATTCATTTCTCCAGGAGGAAAGACCACAGCTAGAAGACATCAAAATTTCTCTTCATGCTGCATCTGAAACCAGAGTGCCAGCAGAAAAATGAAGAAGGGGTGACTTTATACTCTTGATTTCTATTAAGCTGAGCAGATGAGCACAGCTTCACAAGCTGAAGGACACATAAAGGCAAGAACTAAAGAAAGCAGTGATAAAATTAATCCATAGCAGCCTCCTGTAAATCTTTCTATTACACTTTAGTGCTTCTATCTTTTCCCATTCTGACATCAGCAAAAATGAATTCAGTAAGATATGAAATTTGAGTTATGATGCTTTTTATTTTCACAAAGTAAAATTAATAACGTAACACAATTTCAATCCATCATCACAACTGTGTCCATCTTTAGCTATAATAACTAATTGAGCCTTATTGATTCTCTTGAAACATAATAATTTATGCTAAATTGAAATAACATTTTCTGCAGTTAAATATTGATTTTTTTTTACAGTGGCATGTCCTATATAATATTTTTTTAATTATTATTGCATCAATCTTTATTTTTCCAAAAGTAATACACCAGATGTTATAAAATGAGCACTTCAGTCATAGGAAACACAGTAGTTTACAACATGTGATAGTAAAAGTTATCTTCATTTTATCACCTCTTACATATTTTTTCCATTAAGAGAAGACTCTCTGAAAAATAAGAAGCCTCACTTTAGGTGATTTCAGGATGTTTGGGTTTTTGCAGGGGTTTTTTTTGGTATTTTTTTTTGTTTTTTTTTTTTTGTTTTGTTTTGTTTTGGTTTGGTTTTTTTTTTGGTTTGGTTTGGTTGGGTGTTTTTGGGGGTTTTTTTGGCTTTTTTTTTTGTGAAGATATTTCTGCCGTTTGGGTTTTGAGTGATTCTGCTGGAGTTTCATAGGAAATCAATGTCTAGCAATGTCTTCACATTGTATTGGAGTCACTGTAGTTGAAAAGAATGAGGCACCAGCTGGAGATAAGATGAAAATTTCTACATTAATTCCTTTACAAAAAAAAATTCTCTTTGACCAAAGGTTCACCCTTGAGGATAATAATTTGACTTTTCCAGCAGCATATGCTTCTTGTGAGGAGAGAAAACAGTTCATAGAATAAATGTGGGGAAAATCTATGAAGATATTGAAGATAAGGAGTAAAAGTATGAATGCAAGTAAAAATTATTTGGGGAATCAGGAAACAGAGAGATACATAGACCTGGGATTTCTAATTAGGATTTCTGGTCAGATGAGCTCTATTTATCCCTAATCGGTCCTGCAGTCTTTAGAAACATAAAGACAGTAATCAGGCTGGTAAATTTCGACTTTGAACTACGTGTCATGCCTTGTTAGAATAAAGTAGATCAATAACTTTCAGTGCTCTTAGTGTTAACTGATCATCTACTCCAATCAGATGGAGTCATCAAACAGACACCATTCAACACCAAATTGGCCTTATAACATGCAATGTGATGCGCTCTCATGCAATTTAACATGCAACATAAGTTACACTACTTTGGTGTTACCAAGCACCTACAGAATAGATTTTATTCTTTTTAGTGAAATATTTCATCACTGACTTTATTTTTCTAATTGGAAATGGAGAAAAAGATGATTATGTTTGAACTATTTTATTATTCAAAGTGGTATGTATTAAAATAAAAAGGGATAACCAGTCAAACCCTGACAAAGAAATCAGAAAACTATAGATGTCTTGAAAGTATGCGGATTTATTAAAAATACTTTTATACATTGTTATATAAGATTTTTTTAAATCAGTTTTTATTTTCTCTATATTCAGGCAAATACCCATTGATCTAATGCTTCTTTTCTTCACAATGCTTTACAAACAGGAAGAATAATAATGAACCATAAATCAGCTATGAACCATTACTGGTGTCAGGAAGTCATGATCTTGATTTAATAACTTCAGTTGTAATAAGTCTGTAATACAGATTCTGATTTACAGACTCCATTAGTCCCGCCAAGGCAGAAAGGAAGGTGTGAAATATAAATTTAAGATTCAGGAGCACTGAACAGTGATGATTTGGAACCAAGTAAAACCAGAAAGGTGGTGAAACATATAAACTGTAAGGATAAGACGAAAAGAACAGGAGAGATGCACATGTTCTTAAAGTAGCTTTATGAACAGACACACTCTGTATACACACATATGTACATACATGTGTAGAAACACTTCCGGTATTCTGTGTGTTCTGATGAATGGGGGAGATTTACTGAAAATCTGCCCTCATTTGTATGAATGCATTACATAATTCTTTAGCATGCAATTTTGACAATAAAATTTCTTACAGCATTTATAATTCTCCTGACTATTAATTTCCCCAAAGATTGGACATTAAACAGAAGGAAGTTATTCTGACACACTTTGATAGAAGGTCTGTGAAGAAAAGGTAAAAATCCCTTTCATTGTGTGTATTTCATGAGAAACATTCAAGGTCACGTGTGATGTGGCTCTGAGCAACTTGATCTAGTTGAAGATATTTCTGCCACTGTAGGGGGGGTGGACTGAATGATCCTTAAATGTCCATTTCCAACAAAAACCACTCTGTGATTCTACAATTCTGTTTTTACCTACAAGTTTGATTCTACCCATTGCCATTCTGTATAAAACCTGTGTAGAGTGGGAAGAACATGAAGTATTGGTTGCATCCAGATAATATTTTGAAGCTTCTACCCAAGTCAAAACCAAGAGGAGAGTGATGCCTCTGAAGGAATAAAAAAACTATAAACAACAGTCTTGTTGGAAATTGACAGAAAGGACTTAAGTCTGGGAACATTATTTCTTATCTGATTTTGCTGTAACTATTCCTACTTCTGTAAGATTTTTCAACTTGCGGATTATATTAGGTAATTCATAGTTATAAAGAAATAAAACGTGTCCCTTTGTTCAATCTCATTTTTACATACAGGCATTGTTCATTACTTGTCAAAGAGTGAATGTTGAGAGTGGTTGGCTTAGAGCTGCTCAGTCTCAATAGGCAATACTTGTGATTTTCATTAAATTGATCCTTTCATAGTTTTTTCAGAAGGATTTGGACCAGCTGTGATGTTACATCTGCATGGGTTTTTGCAGAGATCACCCATTCAGGCAAAATGTCACTAGGCTTAGCAATTGCCTTGTGCTTTTCATATGCTTGTTGGCGTGTGGGACTCTCATCAGGGATTTCAGAGATTTCACACCAGATGTTTCTTATATCAGTGTGAAAATACTTTATTGTCATTTGCAAGTTTTATTACTTTTACTTTTTTTAAAAAACAAAATGTAGTGTGGAAGAAATGTGAAAGATGGTTATGAGGAAGGTGCTATGGGCAAATATTCAGACCAAAGCTTTCCAAAGCCCAGCTGTATTAAATCAGAGGTTGGACTGAAGCCCGGTTTTTGCTCTAACCTCTCTTCTAACAAACAAAAGGTGTTCCATTCTCATCTAAGTTTGCTGCAAAGAAAGAGAGCCTCTTTCTTCAAGCTTCACCTCTGCAACTCCTTCTCTCTCAGGAGGTAAGAATTATCACTATTTCAGTGTTGTTTATCTACAAAACTGCAATAGTGTCTTTCTTATTTCCCAGAAACCAAAGAATATCCTGACCTAAAACTACATGCTGCCAAGATAATTCCTCCCAGCTGAAGACTTGCTAATACCTGAGAAGTCTTTTGAGAAATGTGCAGGACAAATTTAGCAGAAGTTCAGGTTTTGATTATTTGTTTCTTTAAACAGCAAAATTTTATATCAATATAAATAATAACTACATAATAACATATAATGGTAGTTGTTTGGGTTTGTTTGGTTTTTGTTTGGGTTTTTTTGTTTTGTTTTGTGGGGTTTTTTTGGGTTTTTTTTGTTTTTTTTTGTTTTTTTATTAGCACAACAATGACTGTAAGGTTGGGCTCTGGGTCGCCTTTGTGGCCAAAAAGAATACCTTTAGGAGATTCTGTTTTTTAAAAAAACCTAAATGATGCTCTATTTTTAGGGATGTTCTTAATTAAGGGCAGTGTGCAGCTCTTTGTTAATGAGTTCTGAACCACCTAGCCAACAGCCCCTTCATGCATTCTCTCTGATGGTACAGACATGTCCTTTCTTGTCAGTGGCTTCAGGCCATTCACCACAACAGTCAATGTACAGACAAATATTAAAAAGTTAATGTAAGAGTAATCTAACATAAAACTTGATTGCTAAAAGCACTGGGCCACATCTCACAACTTTACTTAACAAGGGGTTATTTAGACAAAAGAATTATATGCTGCAATGTGAAACACCAAGACTGGGAAATTTTAGGCACAGAGGTCTGAAAATAGTAGAGAGTTTCACATGACCTAATTCTAAAACACCTGAAAGATCAGAAGGTGTCTGGACAGGATGTTCCTGCATGGCTGGTGTTCCAGCCATCAGCAAACCTCTGTCTTGTTGGATGTGTCACCAGGGCCCTCTTCCCTCTGACTCAACCCTCTTGCAGACTGAGCTGCTACGCCAGAATGCAATCAGAGCTGCCTGTAGGCACTGAATTTTTATTTGATTTGGACACAAAAGGTTTAATATTGTTTAGGAGTTTATTATAAGTTGTAACAAACTGGCAAGGCAAGTTGGCAAGGCTTTCTACAGTCAAAGAAATCTGGGTGACTTCAGATATAACTAACATAAGCAGAGTTCTCTGATTTATGGAGCTTTAGAATAAGATTATTTTATATTCCCTAAACTGAAAATAACTATCTGTCGACCTTTTATTTTATTTTGTTAGATTTCTTGCTCCTTCATCTAGATTACAAAAGATAGGACTGCATGCTAGGCCTAAATAGAGAATTGCTCTTAAGCAGTGCTGCAGCATTATTTTCTATCTCCGTTGAAATGGTGGTGAAAACAGCTTGCTAATCTTTTTCCCAAGGCTTTCAGTAGCTCAGCTGTATTGCAACGATTCAAATTAGTTTATTGATTCCTACCTAATAGTGCATATTATGTATTATTTAGGGTAATAATTTTTGTAGTTTGTCTTCTATTTTTTCATCAGTCACTAGTTTCAGATCTCCATACACCAGTTATTTTGGAAAAATTAAATGTTGTCTTTTACTTAAACTATCTAAGAATTTCAGTGTAAGATGAGAATGTATCATTAACGATCTTCCATTTTGGCTTCATAATATTTTTCAAAACTTATTTCTCAGCTCAGTAGTAGATATTAATTGCTTGAAGCAAAACTTATTTGACATATTCCACTTGAAAGATAAATCAAACAAACAACCAAACCAATGCTGATAGTAGTCTTGTTATCTGAAACTCTTTTTTTCATAAAATACCACATATCAAAATGTGTTAAAATTCTAAAGCCAAAAGCCCTATAGCGTTTATATGCAGCCGTATGGTATTGCATTTGTATCACGAGCTTTATATTACTATTGCACAACTGGTTTCTCCGGTATTCCGTCCTCCTGGCTTTGTGACATGGTTAAACCCTCCCTTTCCTCTTCCCCTGAGATCCTCACCTATTGGCTAAGATAATTTCCCTCCCCTCCCCTTTCCGAGGTTTCAAAAGTTCCTGCCAGAAACCCTTCTTCCTCTTTCTCTCCCTGGACACCCTTCGGAATAAATACGTTGGATTTACTCCGGGAGAGAGGGAGTGGACTCTGACCTTTGCTTTTGTCTTGAGGGTCCAGCGCAATCCTCTCGTGGTTCTAGCTAGCCCGAGCCAGCACAGGGGAACTTCAGAAAGCTAGAAAGAAAAGAAAAGGGGGAAAAAAAAAAAAAAANAAAAGAAAAAAAAAAAAAAAAAGGGAAAAAAAAAAAAAAAAAAAAAAGGAAAAATAAGAAAAAAAATCAAGATCCTGTTCAAACCCTTGTAATCTTACTGTGCAGATTAAAAGGGTTGCTTTGCATCTAAACTAAGCTTGAATGTGAAGGAAAAATGCAGGAAATCAACTACAGAACTGACAAAAGATAGAGCAACTGCCTGAAAGACAGGTGTCCTGAGAAGAGCCTAGAAAAAACAGTACCATTTTATTTTCAGAACTGTAACTATTTCCAAGAGATTGATGGTGCACCCAAAAAAGAACATTGCATCATTTATAATACAATACTTTTTATTACTGGATCATCTTTTGCCAAAACAAAGTTAAGAGCATTAATAATATCACAATTTTTTTTCATTAACATATATGAACATTGTGCAATTTAACAGTTTCACAGCAAAACTGTTAACACTGACACAACACTTCCCTAGGTCTGTGTGGATATTTTGTATACTGAGATCAACAAAATAGAATAAAATATCATGGAGGCTCACTACTGACTGTAACCACAATCCTGAAGTGTAAGTCTTGCCAATCCCCAAGACCTAAATATTTCAGCAAATTTAGAGGGTTCATTGCAACTTTTGATTTTCATTATTCACTTTAATTTTCCTTGTTATGTGTTTAGCACTAGGCTACAAATTTGGGGACTGGTTTGCACTGCATCAGGTGAAAAAAAAAATGAACATAAAAGGATACTGAGTCATTGAGATAACTTCTTCTGGTCTTCTTGAACTGATGGCAGTAATTATTTTGAGAAATTGGTTGAAATTCTTCCAACCAGGTGTGAGAGACTGAAATGTTAAATGTTAATGACTCAAAAAATCTGCCATTTGCAAAAACAGCAGGCACTCTGCTGAGGCCAGGGTTGCACACCCCAATAGAAGAGGAGGACGAGAGTTTGTGTGCATGGTGGTGAAATCTCTGATCCATGAAGAACAGAAAGGGAACTCACCCATCACCAGAGCATGACCAACACAAATCAGTCTTTGTGCAGCAACAAGCTTGTATTTACTGGGAAAATATATATACAGATGCAATAAATCTGCAAAGACTTTTGCACTGATACCATTTTGTAACATTTAATATAGAATTTTAATGCAACAGATATTGCCAGCAAAATTAAATGAAAACATAAAAATGGTCTATGATTTGTTCAAATTACTCATGAACAAATCCATTTGAGTATTGTTATAGTGGTGCCAAGAAAATATCACAATGTCATTACGTACTGAAATAACAGTGACATTTTAGGCAAGTCATGAATGATGTTTTACAGAGTACTTTGAGCAGGCAGAGAAGCAACTACTGGTAAGTATCATTATCTCCTATTAGTAATATACCAATTTTGAAAGGAATAGTCATTGCCATAGCAATAACTTGATGACAGTTTTCAAAAACATCCCACTAGGAAAGAAGTTGATGGAGGACTGAGCTGATCTCCTCTATGTTTAAAACCACACCTGTCCAGTTAAATTAATGTAATGCAGCACACAGCAACCACAAAAGTGGCTCTTCAGTTTTGAATGTATCTTGCCAGCGTGACTTTATTTTGCTTTTGTCACAGTGGCTTGTGATGAGACAGAAATGAAAAGGAGGAAATTGTGACAAAGGTGGACAGTTGAAACTTGTACAGAAGAGAAATCTGAGAGGAAAGGAAAATGGAGAGGAGGGTGTTTGTCTTAGAGAAAGAAGGAAGGACCTAAATGTATAGGCAGCTGTGGATAAAAGGAGAATGGGGCAGGATGCACACACCTGTGGAAGCAAAGCTGTGATGAGGCAGTGAAGAGCACAAGCAGTGCCAGTGCAGATCAGGATTATAAATTGGACGGGGACTGAGGGGAAGGTATTTCACAGAAGTGGTCTTGTTTTTTCATCTTGGCAATCTGTGCACTCTTCCCTGAGGCCAAATTCGCACTTATGCTTGACATGTGAGAAAGTTTCAGACACAAGAAATATATTGTAAATGAAACCATATTTTCAATGAAATGCAGTTGCTAACAGCAGAAAGGCAGCAGCCTCTCCATCAGTAATGAACAGCAGAAGTGCTCTTACACCTTTTCACAAAGAAAGCAGCTGGTGGGACACCAGCACCTGCGGCTGTGGCTTATTTGTCACCTTGCACATTCTTCCAAGACTGCTGGTCTAAGTAAATCAATGTATTTTATCTGTTAGGAAATTTATTTTAAAAATAGTCATAGAGCTTTCCCCCTTACCAGGATAATACTATTAAAAAAATAAAAAAAAAGCTTATGCTGAGTTTTCTTTTTCTTCAAGTCCAAGCTGTGATGTAAAGTTGGCAGTTTGACTGCATGCTGAAAATGTTGAGAAGCCCTCATAGTTCAAAGAGTGTCACCCAGACATATATACCCATGGAGGTAACATATTTTGCAAAATTAATTATTTCTGGCTTTTTGTTCCAAGTTCCTTCTCTTGTAAGGGGAATTGAAAGGTTTTTTTCTGTTTTCTGGTTTTTTTTATTGTTTTGGAAAGGAGAGGAAGGGTTGCTGTTTCTGTGGCTACATTGAATGCTTAAGCTATAGCTCAGTATCTTTAAGTGCTACCAGCTGAATCTCAGCAATAATTGAACCAGAGAAACAGAACATATTTGCTGAATGTAGCTGCTTTTTTACTCTTCTCTTCAGATTCACCACATAAAATGTCTTTTTGTTTTTATCTAATGTAGTTTCTCTCATACATGTGAAGGGAATGCAAAGTGCGATCTAGTTTGGCAATATTTAAGATACATTAATTATAGAGAATATAATGAGTGATCTATATGTTGAGCCACATATATCTCAGTTTCTTGGTCCAAATTCCTGCTTCTTGCCCGGTAGCACTGATACTTTTCTGATATATTTGTGAAGGCTTTCCTGGGAAGTCTATCCCATTTTCCCTAGCACTCTTCCAGGATATGCTGAGAATGTACCTTGCCCTGGTCTGTCCCTCTAAGCACTCTGGGTACATTCAGGAACATATTGCAGCATCTGGACCCATGGAGAGTTTCCCCACCCTTAATAGCCTTTGCTTTATCCTCTAAAAGGTTGCTATGGGAACACAGTGAGGCATGTCTGATAAGCCCTTACAGCATCACCCAATTGTTTTTACATCTAATAACTTCAGAAAAGCTTCATAGGGTTGTTTGAAGGTTTTTTTAGGTTGGAAAATAAAAAGAAAACAAAATTATGTATCAAGTACCAGTCATCGTCCTTTAGAACAAAGTACATAACAAGATGACAACTTATATCTGTCAACATAACTTGTGGGGGGAACTTTAGCAAAGGAGAACTTAATAAAATATTTACCAATCAGAAAGCTCACTTTATTAAGATAAAATGTGCTTGGAAAGGGCTCACTTCAAACAGAAAACTCAGTTTTTGTGGGAATTGGCCAGTAGCATCACTGTAAATGACCAGTTCTGTCACACCTTAGCATAGACAGAGTTCTAGTAATACTATGGAAAGTAGGCAGCTTTTGTACCCTCAAGAAAATTTATTTGCATGCAAGATAAAGAGTTTTTCAGGCATTTTGGTTGGGCTTTTGGTATGGGGAGGGGGTAGAGAAATCTTGTGTGGAACACACTCCATAACTAGATTTGACAATTTCCTTCTCAGCTAAGCTTTTGTCTGTGTTGACATAGCTGATAAAGCAAGCAAAGTTAAATCCACACTTTTTTGCTTATGATGACACAATCTGTTCATGATGTAGAGTCATGTTGATATCTCTAAAGGAAACATTTTTATTTTTCCTGATTTTCTGTATTTTTAATAGCTTAAAACTATTTTTCTATTCAAAAGACGCACAGTAACAGAGTTGTCTTACAGTGTATCCCATTCCAACCTGCTCTGAGAACAGAAGCAGCTGTGAATACTGAGGACATAAAGAGTTTCTATTCAAATAAATACATAAATTTTACTGAAAAAAGCCAAGAAAAATACAATTAAACCAAATTTGCTACATGGCAGCAAAGTAAGGTTGGCTAACTGAGGATGTAATTTCTAATACTATTACTGTGAGTGCAGTTCACATCCTTGTAGTATTATTGCATCAGTTAAAGGGTTTGCTGTTGTTGTGACATGAAATTATCCATTCAAATTTGCTCTGGGATGAAACAAGGCTTACAGAGCACCACTTAGTGCCAACTGAATTTCTTTTCCTACGTCAATAGGAAAGCATTTTTTTCTCCTGTGTATTGTGCTGTGTGATTGGAGTATACGTAGGAGACAATAGTTGAATTTTGAAGTTCATGATGATAAGAACCAGCCATTCCAGAATTTTAAACATGCCTCTAAACATAGTCTCAAGTTGGGGCAAATGCTGGGAAAAGTCTGGAGTAGAGCACAGTCCTGCTCTTTTCCAGTCATTCCCTATTAGGAAAAGTTTAACAAGGGCTATGTTGCAAAGGAACATAAATTAGAAAGGATTAATGTTCCCCTGACTCCTCTGATAAGAGCCAGGGCCAGATCTGTGATGTAGGAAACACGCAGCTATCCAAACATAAGCTTTGTTCCCTTCTGTGTCTGATGTTTAACACATCTTAGAGGTAAGGACACCCTAGAAAAGTGCTAAATAAAGAGCAGACACAACTGCTCAGGTGCCTACTTGCACATTGTGCTCTATGCAATTGTCACCCCATTTCCCTCATACATGTGCTGCTCCATGTAATCAACACTAGCTTGAGCTAAAAGCCTTTTTCTGAAACTATAAGTTTTAATCTTTAGGAAATACTGTAGGCTAAATCAGGGTATTTCTCAGAATGCACCTAAAACTGCTTAAGCCAACTAGTTCTTCTTCTACTAAATCATCTCCTCATTTTCATTCAGTATTGTACTGTATCTAAAGGTTTCTCCTTCTCCCATAAATATCTGTGAAAGGAAGTTTGAACTCTTGTTGAATCAAGAGCAAAGAAACAAGTAAGCTTAGCCATTCATAACTTATTACCTCTGCTCTTAAAAGAAAAATATGTATGTATGCTCTAGCTTGATTTAATGGAGAAATCATCCAGAGCAAAACAAAAAGCCCAGACTCATTTAGCATGACCATTTTCCCAGAATTATCCTTATAACTTCCTTTCTGGAGAAAGGATAGTGCCACCTACATGTAAAAAGATATTGCAGGTAAATAGAGATCCTGGTAAATTAGCTTTCAGCTAGCCTTTTCTATTAATAAATTTGGTTTTGGCAGGTTTTTTTACTACTATTACAAAAAAGTGCCTGAAAAATTATTATGACTTCTTCAACAAAGCTAATTAGGGGAAAAATGCCTGATCAATAGACTTCTGTTCACAGACCTTGTGAATTTGGAGGGATACAAGACCCCACTCAGCATGAAGGCTTGCACAACAGGTACCATGACAAAGGTACCCTAACCATGTAAGTTACATACTTTTGTGTCTTGCTCTTTCTGTTATGATTTATAAGCAACACATGGAATTCACACCGATGAATTTTTGGCAAAAAAATAAGTTGACTACATGTCAATCAATAGATTTATCCACATAGACAGGGTGTCAGGACTGCAACATGTTTCTTCACACAGTTAAAGAGCTGTTCCAAAGGTAAAGAGGTATTTGCAGTGACAGCATGATGGAGAAATCAGTAAACAATTGGTAAATCTGAGGAAAAAATCTTTAAATTAGCTTGGAAAAAAGAAAGGAGGTTGAAGGACAGGATTTGGCATTTCTCTGTGAGATCAGGCAGTTGACAAAGGCAAGAGTGGAGTGAGGCTCAGTGTTCAGCTCTCTGCTTCTGTGTGCAACTGTGGCAATCCCACTGTCCTATATTCCTCTTGGGTGATTTAAGAGCCTCTGAGAGGCTTTCCTCTGGGGGAGGTGGAACAATTCCCAAGGAATTAAAACAAAAAAATTAGTGCTTTTTTTTTCTGAGGATCCTTAGATCAGTCTTGCCAGATTGTTCTACTTGTACTCTCTGTGAAAGCTGTCACTTGTCTCAATATCTGTTTGGTGCTTGGCCAGATTTCTCTCTGCCTTCAAATTTTCTTTTCACAAAATCATTTCTACATATTCTAATAGTCCTTTGCAAGAATATATAAACTGCATGCAAAGCACATAGATCTGATATGCACTGTACCTAGCTGTGGGACTGATGTCTACTCAGCCTAAAAACCTCTCACTGGGTTATTTTAGCTTTGACACTGATTGGGTCTGAGCACCTTAACAGTTAAATAATGGGTCAGAAATTATTTTGGCTAGTGTCAAATTGCTGGTAATGTTACCACAATGAAGACTTAAGAATTTCCAAGTCTAAGTAGTCTGTCTGCACTCAGACTAAAGGGTACAGCAAGTATTTGGATTATTCACTGTGATCTGTGGCACCTGTAGTAAACTAAGAGAACCCATTTTCTAGGTTTATGCCTGTGCTGGTGAGATAGAATCAAGCCCACAAAAGTAACAGATGCTATGAAGCCAATCAGAAAAGAGATACGCCTCTGTGAATACACCTTTTCAAAAATGAAAAGCCCAGGAAGGGAGCTCTCTTTCCTTCCCACGAAGCTCAAGGAAACATCCCAGCAATGTGTGGGTGCAGCCTCCCTTCAAGGCCGGGGCTGGGCCTGGCCGGGTCGAGTCCCGTCCCTGCACATCCCGGGAGGGCAGGGGCTGGCTGTTCCCCCCAGCACGGCCACTGTGAGAGATCATGGGCAGAGACTGAAAGCAGATCGGGCAGAGAGTGGCCACGGGGCCGGAGAGCAGCCCTGGGGCCAGGGATGGCCCAGCCCAGCCTGGCCCCTGCGTTCAGGCACCTGGGCCCTCCATAACCTGGCCCAGCCTCCAGCACAGCAGGGCTGGAGTGCTCCGCTGTGTTCTAACCCTGTCTGCCTGTGTGAGATGTAACTCTTCAGTGCCCGGATTGAGACCCGCAGACATCGATCTTCTCCGAGTGAAAGAAAAGAGACTGAGAGAGAGGACATGTGGAGAAACAGCATGAAGATATGAAAGTCAGCAGAAGAGGAGGAAGTCCTTGATTTGGTTGTGAGAGCCATGCCGGTTGTGTTTTTACAAACAAACTGTGGATCTGCTGATAGACAAGATTAGCACTGAGAAATAAGAGAAACAATGAGAAGGGTTCCACTGATTGATGAATGGGTAAAAGACATTTGCTTTTACAAACAAACTATAGGTGTGCTGATAAATAAAACTGAATATTGAAAGATGAAAGGAACAATGGAGAAAAAACCATAAATTCCATAAGAGTTAAGAATTAAAAAGGAGGGTTATACATTAAGAGGGAATTTTTAGGAATCATGTGTTCCAGGAAGTCTGTACATCTCAAGTACTTCAGCCAATGGGGAAGGAGAGAGGGAAATACGGCCGGAAAATTAACATAAAAGGGAGGCTGCATCCTCTGAAACTTTGAGAGATCCCAGAGGAAGGCCCTATGGCCTCTGCCTTTATTTGAATAAAGTAAAGGGACTCCTCTGTCTCCTTTTTGGACATAGACCTCTGATGGTCGTGGATTAATTTTCCTGATAGTTGGAGGGTGAGGAGAGTCCGTAGAAAATTCTCTTGTAAGCCATGGTGATGGATGCTAATTAGCCTTGTAAATCAGAGAAAAATCATGGGGGGGGGGGGGGGGGGGTGTTAATTGTTCAATTGAGACCTGAGCAAAGACTGTAATCTTCTTTGAGCCATTGGAACAGAGAGAGAAGTAGTGAAGCCCCTTTGGCCTAAGGTAGGGGTGGCAGTTTTCTGTCTCCAGAGATGAAAATGATTTTTAAAAGCAGATGAAGATGAACCTTTGCATTTGAACATTCATCCTTAAAATATAATACCCCATGTGTTTGATATGGCCCAGAAGCACAGATTTGGGAGAGCTGTGAGATGAGCAGGCTTGACAAATGCAGATTTCCCCAGGTGGATGCACTTGTGAAGATTGTAACCACAAGAGGACTGGAAACTAAGTCTTGTGGAGAAGTCTCTGTGGTTTTTGTCAATGAGAGGATCCTCTCCCTGAGTGAATTAGAAGAAGGACTGTTCTAAGAGTGATACACTGACTAGACATCTTTGAGTTTTGTTTCTGTACATTGTTGTGTTGCTGGGAAGGAAAAAAGGGTGTTGGGGGGAAGAGAAGTGTTCTAAATGTTTTATTCTGATTCTCATAATCCTTTTAAATCTGTCAATAAAGTTTTCTTTATTCCTTTTGAAGTTTTAGGTCTGTTTTGCTCTTTCTCCTAGTCCTGTCTCACAGCAAGAAAATAAGTGATTCTAGCAAGGGATTCTAGCAAGTACATGAACATTTAACCACGTCTGAAACCACCACAATGCCAAGTACACGAATCTCTAGGATTTTGGGGATGTTTATCACAGAACCAATTTTATTATAATAGCTAGCAGACATTACAACAGGGTAACATAGTGGTTTTTGTACGGATTTCTGACAATGGAGAAATGGGAGAAGGGGCTTCACTTTTCAGCATGTACCAGAGTCTAGAGGTCTAGAGGTTTAAAAACCCAGTAGAGGGATTTGTAGGAATTAAAAGGTCAGAGGTGTTAATGTGGGAAAAGCTTTGATCACAGTAAAATCTAGACAGTGATAGGCATGATAGTATGGAGATTGATAGGTTAGCTCACGAGAGGCAAAATGTGGGAAGTGAAAGAACAGTACAAATTCTGAATGAAGCATAAGAGGAAAGGAGAGCAGCAGCTTTAATGGTGTATATGCAGGTATTGCATCTGATCTGTGAAAACTAAAGACATAGTTTTAGAATTTCTGGGTCTATATTATCTATACATTCCTATAGTCATAACCTGTGTTGATAATATCTTAGAGCGAGATGGAAACACTCAGAAAATATTTTTGTTGGATGCTACTAGTTGAATTTAACTGAACAGGCATCACTATTTACCCTAATGAAAAGAATTTGTCAAAATACATGGACATGCATTCCCTTGCTACTCATTGGCAAAATAAAAGAGAAAGAGAGAGAGAATTTAATCAAAGAAAGTCTGTATCTCTCCATGGTAATTTGAAATTGTTTTTTCCTGGTGAAATTCTCTTATAGTGGGGTTTCTCTCCTGTGAGAATAAATGTGATGCCTGTGGTGGAAACAGAATTACAAAAGTCAGAGGATCCACAAAAACTTCACAATTTTTATAAGTAGTTTGTACACATGGCAAGGAAAATTGGTATGTTAGTCCTTTATAACATAAACACACAGTGGTGGATTTTGAGTAAGGGGTAAACTGAAAGAGGAGAGAGAGAATAAAGAGGAGGGAGGGAGGGAGGGAGGAAGGAAGACAAGTCCTGGCACCAGACCTGCCAGGATGCAGAGTCCTGTGGGCACTGAGTGGGCTCTGTGTTCAGGTGCCTTTTTATTGATTAGTTTTCTCTACCCTGGAGATTAATTTCTCATTTTCTATATAAATTAATTATCATATGCAGTTTATTCTTCTAAACCTTTCTGGAAATAGGTCAGAGGTCCTCAGAGGTCTTTGGTAGCCTTGATTTCCTCTCCCCATCCCCTACTGTGGTGGCCTTTACTTGTCAGTCCATGCCTGTTCCTCTAAGCTGTATCTTTCCTGTGCTTGTGCTGCATTGTGTTGTGCTTATCTCTAGGAGCCAGAACAAGGACCTTTGTCCCAGAACAGTGCTGCCCTACCTCTGAAAGGCTTCCTTCTCCAGCCACATCCTGCTCTTTTGGACAGCATGTTCTTCAAAATAAGTATTGGTTGGCTCCAGAGCTGTCAGTGCTTGAGACACACATTTTAGCCCCTTATCTTCTGGGATTCTACATAAATTAGTGTCTTTGAAGTTTGCTTTACTAAAAGCACTTGTCCCTCTTATGGTGTCCATTGCTCACTCATTTGGTGGTTAATCCTGCTGAAAAATGAATTATGTTTTCCTTTCATAAGATAATGTATTTTAGGGTTCTGCACCCATGCATCTGAAAGTCTTGGTGCTCAAATTGCTTCCTGGACAAAATGACCTACAGGTGAGGGGCAGTGTAAACACTGTGATTCAGATCATGTGTTGTGGCAAGATACAACCCGCCTGAGATCAACAGGGCAGCACACAGCATACTCAAGCTGTACTCCCAGTATTGGATTGCTTCCTGAATTTTCAATGTGTTCCATAGAAAACATGTAGCATCTTTTCAGAAAATACTTTCACAGAAGCATCAGAATTACCATTTTTGCATTTTTTTCTTGGTAAATGAGGGTAAGCTGGCTTTTCCCACACTTTGTAACTCTGTAACTCAAGTTATCTCTGTCTAATATCTTTTCATCAACTTGATCTACTATTCTCTTTTGTTTACAGGAAGTCCACAACTGAAGGATGTCTAAAAACTTTGATTATTGTCACACCAACTCAGCTATAGAAGAGCTGTCATGCTACTTGAGCATCTACAGAGGGAAAGCAAGAACTAGGTGTGCTCATAAAAGCAGAGAAACCTTTGCAGCTTGCCAGCTTGTTTGCTCACTATGTGGTGAGGTACTGTCCTTCCCTAAATTTAGCCTGACTTCATAATAGTCTGGTACAGAGGGAGGTATTTCAACAGATACCAAAATATTCTCTGAACATTGCTGCTTGTTGCTCTGCCTGTGACAGTATTTATCAAATTGATTGTATTAGGCCATCTCATATAGTCAAAAGCAAAATACATGCAGTGTCATGGTATAAAATTGTGTAATTTGGTAGTTATCAAATCCATCTTATACAATCCATGATAAATTGAAAGTATGATGACAAGAAGCAGTAAAGTCTGTAAATTTCTGCTTAAAATTTTTATTCATTATCACTTTTATTCACTTTATTATTACTTTTTTCTTCCAAATCCAACAGTTGGTTCGAATGTATTGTGTACACTATAAAACAGATTTTATGTCTTGAAAGTAAAAGATAATAATAATATACATAAAATGCATGATCAATAACTTATTTTATGTGTATTCCTTAAAAATAGGTTTTTCACCAGAACCTTTTTTCTAGACACTGTCCATGATGTTCTCATAGTAAATGACATTTGATTGGAGTAGAGACATATATAATGGGATACATATATTCTTTTAAACATTAAACATAAAAGTGATTATTCAGAGAGAAATGAAGAAGTTATTTCCTTCATGCTGCTAGATGAACACCAGCCACCTTTTTGATCATATATTCTTATTTATTATAAATGCCACTCTGTATCTCTGTGGAACAATAACAGATTTTCTGGCAAAGTAAAAAAAAAAAAATCCTTAAATTAACGTGGAGTGACAATACATAATACCCCAAGTATTTCAGCTTCACTTCCCAAAAAGTGTTAATCTCTTTGTGGGTATGTATCCATACTCTTTTTGTCTATTCTGTGTTTATGTTCGGATCTCAAGATGACTTTTTTTTCACTCGAATAATAAAATTATGGCTTGAGTTATAACAGTTGCAAGAAAAACAATTAAAATTTATTAATTCTCTCCTCATTTTGCATTATTTTCTGTGGTTAAAAATACATACATTAGAAAAAAACACGGTAATATGCACATCAACCTAAAATTTCAATATTTTCCCGTGCCCTTATAAATCCATTGTGAATATACAATATGAGAACAATAAAAACTGGAGGGTGACTTCTAATATAGTACTCTTTAAACTACTAGAGCAGGAAAACAGAGCAAGGAAATTGTGCCTAGAAGTGCACATGCAACACCATGAGTTTCTCTTGAGAACCAGATTCGGTACAAATAAAATCCTGCAATTATGTTCCTGCAGAGTGGTATCAAGTACTTTAAGGAAGGCATCAGTGCTGCTGGTAATAACAAGCATATAGTAAACACCATGGCAAGGAACATTTTTCAGGGACAAGCTGCTACCTCTGCAAACTCAGGTGTAATGGCTTCCTGGCATGCTGAAATTAAGGGAGTATATGGGCTTTCTGCCCTGAGTCAGTCTGATGAATTAGCAAAACTGCTTCTACTTCTATTTTCTTTGGGAAAATGACAAATTTGCTTTATTCTTTAGGAAACTAGATCTGGTAACACCCAGGACTCTTAAAATTATCTCAATAAGGTGGCATTATATGAACAGGCACTAACACCCCTCCTCCCCCCTCGTCCCCTCCAGTAATAGGAAAGGGCTTCTGCTGCTTTCCACAGAGGAAAATCATCTTTTCCCATTTGTACTGTAGGAGTAAAGTTATGAAGCAGAAAAAAAGAAAATTATATGGTGACTGCTGTCAGAGATGAAAGGGATGAGAAAGAGTCATAAATTCTCAGGAATTAATGTCCTTTGTCTCCCTGGCCTTTCCTAAGACCTGGTTTTCGTTTCTAAGGCAGGAACTATTCAAGTAGCACTGATGGTGCAGAGAGAGGCAGTAACAGCTTTCAGACTCCAGCTTAAGAAAACAATTCTTCACTTACTTCATCCTTGTGCCTCTCCTCCTTAAGCCCATCAGCCAAATGTATGACTCATACTTGTTCTGCCTTTTTTGAAGGAGAACTCCACATCAGATCTTTGTGACCCTGTCTCCAGACGTGTTTACTCTTGACCATCCCTCCAAATATTGCAAGGCATTTGGCTTTGTCTGCCAAATAAATGAGTACTCCTTTGGATGTCATCATATGCAGACACACTAAAAATCCTTGATTCGTTTGTCTTACGCTTTCAGGAAGCTTACAGGCTACAACTTACAATATCTTTTTCCTTGAATGGCTTCAAAACTTGTAAATATTTTCAATGTATGTATGGGACAATAGAGTATTTACCACAATATGGTTTTGATGGTTTAGTTATTATTAATTTACGGGCAGTCATACTTTCTCTTTTTCTTACCCCCAAAGCCCAGTTCACTTGCTGTTACAGCACTGGCTTTTGGGTGGCTGCAAGCAGTTCAGAATGTCCTGTTCAGATTTTACTTTTTAATCTAACTGGAGATATAACTATTACAAATTCTCAGTGCATTAATGGAAACAGTCTATTTTTGTCATTATTTCTCGTTTTTTAGTTTTTAGGTAAGATTAACTCAATTAACCCTTACTCTGGTGGTTTTTATCTTTTTTTGCAGGAAGCCTGAATTCATCCAAGGGTAATTTAATGATTGAAATGGAGTTATGACAGAGATTAATGCAGTTCACTACCTCTCACATGAGATTATCTTTTCAGTTCTGACAGATTTTCAATAAGATCTTGAATATCAGATTTTCTTGCCTTTAAAAAAATCCTCAATTTGCCTTCTGATGCTACACAGACTGTTTTTATTTCTTAGGCAGTGGGAGCAAGCCAGATTGTTTAATGAAAATCATCAGCTGCATTGAAGAATAGTCCTGCTGCCAATTCTAAATGTATTCTTTCAGGCACCAAAAGATGTTGGAATAGTGACTTACAATGTGCTAATTTGGTTTTGTAACCTTCATCATGTCAAATCTGTCTTTTCTACTCTCATCAGCCATTCACACACATTAATTCCTGCAATGTTTTGAGGTCCACATTTCCATAAGTGCCCCTCATATTTAAGCATTACAATCATATAATAGGTGTGTCTTAAAGTGTAAATATGTTTCATTCAGTAGGATTTAGGCAGCACATTTTTTCCTCAGTGGGATTTAAGGTCTAAAGGTTCTGAGAATAATTTACAAGTCCAGAAAGATGCACATCATTTAGCCTTTGGGTGTTTGATCAATGATCACTGTGATGGCTACAAATGTTTTCATATATCCTGTAGTCTGACTAAATAATTATGACACTTATTTTTCTTGAAAATTTTGCATTCAGTTTCTTCATGAAAGTAATGCATGTGTATATAGATATAAATACATGTATGGACATGTATTTTTTATATATAAGATGTATATATAAATAAAAGTATTGTGTTAAATTAAAACATAAGCATGAGTTTGGAGTCAAGCTGAAAACCAAAATTCACTTTTGGTAGTAGTCATCCATTGTAAGGAGTAGCTAATGACCATATAGTAGGTAGTCAGTAAAGTGAACATCTTCTAATACTTAACATGTACATGATGTGTTTCATAAGCATTTTGATCCTCGAAGTCTGAAAAGAAAAATATTTATTTAACTTGACAAACATATGAGGAATGCTACAATAGGTACTATGCTCAAACTAGTCAGAGATATGAATATGTGGGTTGACTGTGCCAAAAATAAATCTGCTCTTATCTCTGGATTCACATTCATTTTGCAAAAAAACTAAAATTATAAACTCAATAGACAATTGGATTTTTTTGGCATCTCAAATACTATATTTAATAATGCTTTCATCTATGACAGCTGTTTTAAAATTTAAAGAGAAATGTAAGTAGAATGAAATTTGAAGCTTGGCCAAAAGTTCTTTTCTTATATGACAAAGCTGAGAAGCTTTTCTTTTTTCTTTCCTGAGGAATATGTAGATCTGGTAAATCTTAAGATATGTTTATACATGAATTGGAAAGCTTTGTCTCATTAGAATACTTTTAAACTCCCAATTAAAAAAAAAAAAATCAGATTATAAGCACTTGAGATATTTATATAATATTGAAAAAGGGATACTAAATGCAAGAATTATATTTAAATAGGCTTTGATTCAAGATATTTACTTCTGTATCTATATTTCCCTGGAGTGTTTTATATGCACAGTGTTTAAGAGTGAGATTGAAATGATAAGACATCAAATTCTTCCAAAGTTTTCTGACAATACTCTAATCTTCTCAGAATGCACTTTTTCTAATCTTCTTTCAGAACTCCATGCCAGTAAATCAAAAAATATTTTTAAGGTTTAAGGGTAATTTTTTAAAATACACCATATGATTGAGATGTGTTTAACTCCTTAGCAAATGAAAAATGTTCTGTGGTATATTATTCTTTCTGTCCAAACAAAATGGTTTCATGTGAAGTAGTATTTAATAATGGCATCATTATATTATATATACACCAGTAAATAGCTATTAATAATACAGTAATTATTATTGTCAGAGAAGTTATTAGGCAACCCTAGGTAAAAGAGTAAAGTTGTTCAGTTCATTTTATTGATAGAAATCAAACAATATACAGCAAGGGAAACTCAGCATCATGTATATAATGCATTTTAGAGAAGCAAAATATGAACACGGTACAGCAACTCTGCTGTAGAAAACTCTTCACCAAGTGCAATTTATGATTTATTAGATTCAAACTGAGGATGCATCTCTAAAAATAAGATCAGCTATTAACACAAATAATGGTTATCTCGTACATGGACCTCACTTCTATACTGTGATAAAGCTACAACAATAATGATGTTCTATAAATTGTGCCTACACAAATGAAAATTTTAATAAATCAACTTCAAAATTGTGTCTGCAACTAATCCTGGGCACTTCCCCAACTGCTCAGTCATGGCTCAGAGGTACGCTCTGCCTCTCTTTGTGAAGAAACCTCAGATGCAGAGAAATCACTGGTAAGCTGTATTCTGCTGTTTGATAGCTGCTTTCTACACCAGCAGACTCTCACAGTCCTCTGCAAGTATCCCATCAAACCAATAATTTTACAGCTTCCTCTGAAATCAAAGTCAAGCAAACCCTGCTTTGCCCTTCACCATCTACAAGGCATTCCACCCATTATTTGTATAAATACTCTACAGATCTGTGTGCTGTTGGCCCAGGAGTGCCTTTGTAAAGGAAATCTTAAAGGGTATTTAAAGGGTAGTTTAGGGCTAATTTTGTGGTAAGGTGGGGTTTTCTCACCAGGGGTGGCTGGATGGTGGCTTCACTGGAAATTGTAAAATGCCTAGCTAACGTGAAGTTTGCAAAGATTGCAATGTAAAGATTACCGTGATATTTTTAGAGGCTCTTACCTATTTTCTGGTGATCCATGATAGTTTCTTGTCAGAATTAGCAGTCTGCCTTCAATCTCTGATATTGTTATGTGTAGCCTTATCAACCACAGCCTCAGTCAGGGGAAGCTGGGGAAATAAGGGAAGGATTTTTCTCAGAGGTCACACCACCTACTGATGGAATGAGAGATCCATCCAATGGCCAGCACATCAGGATCCATCAGAGGGCCTTTCTACATCTGTTCAACAAACAGCAATTGCAGAAACAGAAGTCTGCTGGGAGCCTGGGAGTCTTGCTTTAGTGGTCAGGACCAGACAAGCTCTACTTGAGAGACACATGGGGAAGGGTAGAGGTGTATGGAAAGTCCTCTTTCCCTCCTCCTGCTCTGTCCCTCTCCCAGAGAGGTGTGGGAATCTCATCCTGTCTCAAACATGGTCAGATGTCTTATAAATCCTTATCAGATACTTTCTCCAGGTATCCACTCACGTGGGTGTTTGCTGTTCTTGCCTTTCTGAGGTGCCAATTCTGATGGCTGTAGCCTCCTTGTCTTTTGATGTGTACTTCTTGTGCACTCACTCAGTCAGCATAGCATGGGAAATTAATAGTTCCTTGATTTAGAGTAAGGACTACATAGCAATAACTAAAAAACATCAGTGTGCTGTCAACATTATTCTGCTACTAAATTCAAAACACAGCACTATACCAGCTAGCAGGAAATTTACTAAGAAAATTAACTGTTCCAGAGAAAAACACATCTAGGTGAAAGTTTACGGCTTGCAGCCTAAGGCTTCAGCAAACCTGACTACCCACGCTAAGCACAACTAAGCAAACAGAATACCAAAGCACACAATGTTATAACTGCAAGTGTCATTTTCTTCTTTAAAGATTTCTTATTAGACTAAAGCACTAATATTTCTCAACAATGTCTTCCGAGGCAATTGCTGCTTAGTAGATGCAGGCAATTTTGCATCAGTTTTCTATCAGTTCTATTCAGCAACATGGTTGCAATTCACTATGTTTAAAACACAGATTAACATATGGTTCTATATCTATATATAAAATAATATATATAAAACTTGAAACATTTGATCAAAATATGCTGTCTTAACATAAAATTTGAAGAGTATGAACAATTTGCTAGACTTTTAAAGTCAGACTTGTAATTACACAGCAATAATTTAATTACTAAATTTAATCTTTTGGACCCACTTCTTATGTTTTAGTCTGTGTGACTCATGAACTGTAAGCAGGCTAGAGCATTGAAAAAACTATGCCATACACTGTAAACGGAAGCAAATTAAGTTTTTGGCAATTACTTGAAAGTAAATGATGTGTGGGTGTGCAAAAGTAACTCATTACTCTGATAACATGTTATCCTAACTACATGACATAGGAAATGTTTTACATTCTCTAAGTAAAAATATTTCAGGTTACGTATTTATAAATAACCTTTTTATTGTGTTGTATATTTCATGTAGGTGAGGGGATTTTCTGTCCCTTACGTTCTTCTCCCCTTCTACTTTCTAATATCATTCTTATTTCTACTTCCTAGGTATCTTTGCTCTACTTGGCTTCTCCTTTAATTTGCTAGTGTAAGCTACCAACCTTCTGTTCTGAGATAAGGAAAGTTATAAAACAATGAAAACCATTCATAGAGAGACTTTCCAAGTCCATGACTTTCTATGGAAAGAGTTAAATTTGCATGAAAGCGGGTGCAGTTTTAAGATGAGCTGTTACCAAAATGGTCGAAATCCATCCTTCTGTCACAAAATCCTAATATTTTCTTTTCATCTCAACCTTTGAGAAGGTTGTTGCTGAAAACCAACTGAGCAGACTGTCTGCACACCCTGCCCAAAACAGAAACAACCTCATCCAGCGAGGTCTCAGCAAGCTGATCTGAACTAGTACTAAAAGATTTCACAGAGTGACGGAGAAAGTAAAGGAGTCTGAGCAGACCTCGGTGCTGGTTGAGCTCAGCATGGAGCAACAGCCTCATTAATGACACAAACATGCAGGCAGATTTTGGGTGGCATGGTCCTGTGAGCTACAGTGCTGGTTCTGGCCAGAATGGAGTTAATTTTCCTCACAGCCCCTGGCATGGGGCTGTGATTTGGATTAGTGCTGGATACAGTGTTGGTAAGAAAAGGTTTCATTCCTGCTGAGCAGTGCTAGGACAGAATCAGGGCCTCTCCTGCTCCTCATCCCACCCCACCAACGAGGAGACTGGGGGTGCATGAGGAGTTAGGAGGGGACACAGCTGGGACAGCTGACCCAACTGACCCCAGGAACATCCCATACCACATGGTGTCATGCTCAGCCTATAGAGATGGGGGAAATAGAAGGAAGAGGGGGACATTTGGAGTGGTGGCATTTGACTTCCCAAGTCACTGTGACACATGATGGAGTGATTTCCTGGGCATAGCTGAACACCTACCTCGACATGGGAAGTGATTAATACGTTCCTTGTTCCATTCTGCATGAGTTCTCACATTTTTAGTCTTCCAATGCTCTCCCGCGCCCCAACAGCAGGGTAGTGAGCATGAGGCTGCATGGAGATGAGTCGCTGTCTGGGCTTAAATGGCAAGGAAAGCAGGATTTCCAAACAAGATCTTGAAGAGAAATCAAAATCTTAATGCCCTCCATATGTGTTTGCTTACCAAAATATGTAACTGAAGACATAGAGAAGGTAGGAAAAAAATACTTAATTTAAAAGAATTTTGATTGTTATCAAAACAGCATATAATATTTTTAATCAAAACACTCCCTTTTAAAATAAATTAACTTGGAATTAATATCATTTTGCCATTGTCTGATCTACTGAATTAATCTTCTCAGGAGAAAATTAAGGTATTTCATTCTGACATTTTTCTTCCTCTAGAATTACCACTGTGTATCAATTTTAATAATTTTTTTTTAATAACCTTTTTTTTTTGAGGGACATTTTATAAAATTTGGGCAGTTGGTTATGAAGAAACATTGACTTAGTCGTCTTTGAGAACAATCTAGATTGAATCCATGTGTATCCCATGATCTTCCTCAGTGCTCCAGGAGATTTCATATCATTATTCTGTTACTCATTTTGAAGTTAACTCAATAATGTAACTCCAGAGATATTACAAACTTATACTGTATTATCTCTAAGTTATTCAAGTTAATCCGCTATGGAGATACTCTGCTGAATATCTTGGTGACTTTCATCAAAAAGGTCATTGAAGTTTCTAGATCTTTAAGTGGGACAGTAAATCATTTGTACATATGACTATTCAGTCCTTCTTATCCCAAACTAATAGGATCCTCACTTCTGTGGATGAGACCATATGGCTAATGTCAGAATTTTCATAATGCTTCCGGATGAAATGCATCTCTTTTTCAGTGGATGCCATTCTTCAAGGAAATTACTTCTGGTTTCAAAGTAGGTGTGTCTTTTCAAGGCCCTCAGCACTGGTTTGGTTTTGATCTATCTTTCTTTTCACAAAATTGCATTTGATTACTTTGGCTGTAATTATGAAAAAATAAATTAGCATAAATTTTAAAGCTGTTGGAACAGTAGATGACGTGTAGCAGTATGTAAATTTTATCTACTGGGCATCTTCCAAGCCACCCTGGCCAATCATGTTAGAAGCTTGAAAATGCTTTTATAAGGGCTACAATATAATAAGGTTTCATATTATTTAAGAAGAGAATATCGATTTTGTTTCTTTAGGTAAGAGTTGCTGGAATTACTGTCTTATTAATTACAAAACTTACCTAGAAAATCACATCCAAAGGAGTGCTTCAAACCTTTGGGTAATGATTTTTTTTTTTTTTTTTGCACCATGGCAATTATAATTTGGAATATTTAATATGTTTTACAGCAGAAGAAGACAGACCAAGTAATTTTTTGCTTCAATAGTGATTGTTATCAAGGATTTGAATTTTCCCCTTACTTCCTTCAGGCTATTTCTATGAATCTCAGTGTATCTGAATATCCCAAACAAATTTGTCTTGCATTTAATGTACAAACACCTTGCTAATCTTTTTCTTGTAGACAAGATTTATTTTTCTTTTAGGAATTCATCCTGTACCTAAAACTAGTATTTAAAAAATATTCTATTTATACAGCCATCTTCAGTAACTCTTCCTTGAATCCTTCCTAGAGAATGTGGTCTAATGTGACATTCCTTGACAAAACACTGGGTAACTACCCAACTACTGTATCACTTGCTTTTCTAAAGTTGTAGCTCAGTGTATGTGAAAGAGAGACTATGAAGTTTGTGTTATTAAAGAAGTAAAAATGCTTTTAACACAGAGAAAGGTAACCCAACAAAGTTAGGGATAGATAATAAAGGAGAATCCATATCATAGTGAATTTGGGATTTATTCTTTCTCCATTTCCCAGTGAAAAGCTCTAAGTAACTTAAGTTTAACATGAAATGTGATGATAGTTACATGTGTCAGACTTAGATGGTGCAGTAATCATTCATTCTGGTGCTGAAATTTTGCTCCACAGCCAGAGTCAGAAGTCACACTAAGGAAGTGTGACATCACAGTATACATGTGTACAACAACTCTTCTCTATATATAGTTCGTACACACAGGAGACATGAGAACAGTGAAATTTAGGATGATTTTCTGTCTTGTCATTGACTTATACTAAGAACAGCTGCATTAATAATGGCATCAGAACAGAACTAATTTAATAAAGGTTGAACAAAATGAAGTTATATATCTATTATATTTAATGGAAATACCATGTGTCCTATTAGTTAATACACTTAGAATGTCCAAGTGATTATAGAAGGAATGACAGCAGATATTATCCTAAACTAAAAACACTGATGCCCTAATTATGTTTTCACAGCATCCTCGAAAGTAGGAGTTACTTCTTAGGAGGACATAGCAATTTCATTCTGGGAGTTTTTCTGTTCTGTTCACTGGTACGTGCTTAATCTTCTACAAGGCTCAAATCCTGGCTTTCAAGACTCGACTGATTTGTTTTCTGGATTGCAGTTTTCCAACAACAGGGAGCTGGAATTTAATGGAGTAATCAAATATCACAATGAGAAGCAAGTAGCCAAGTTGAAAGACCTTGACATTTAACAGATTGTGTCAGTAGTTAGAGGGATTTGATAAGATCATTTGGTCCTTTCCATTTAAGCTAGAATGTTGGGGGTTTTTTCTTATTCCTTTTTTTTTTTTTTTTCACTTTACACATTTTTAGGAGTCTTGCAATAATTTAACATGCCATTATAAATTATCTGTAAATTGCATCGATGCAGAAGCTTAGATGGAGTGAGTATTCAGTAACTTTATATCTATCCATTAGAATTTTATAGAGTTAGTCTGTGTTTTTTTTAAATACAGTTCTCTTTATGTATTTTAGGACTGATAGTAAAGGTTTTGTCCATTTAAAACATTTTTATTTCACAGATTTTGACTAGTTATTAAATCAGAATTCTTCCTTCCAAGAGGTCTTATGAACTGTGGGTTGTATNAAACATTTTTATTTCACTTTTTTTGACTAAGATTTTGACTAGTTATTAAATCAGAATTCTTCCTTCCAAGAGGTCTTATGAACTGTGGGTTGTATGCACAGTGTAAATGCTGAATTTACATCCTGGAATGTAAATTGTTGTCCTGGAACATGGCCACAGGAAAAAAAAAATCCTTTGTGCCTTCTCTTTACTGAAATATGGCCATTCTATTTCTACAGAAAAGTACTCATATGATGCTTTAATGCATGTCAGATTTGCACTTCTAGTTGATTTGATGTTTATAAGTTTGAGTTCTAAATGGAGAGCTCTGTACATTTCACAAAAACACAGAATCACAGACTGTGTAATCTTGGATGGGACCACAGGGGGTAATCTGGTCCGACCTCCCTGTTCAGGCAGGGTCATCCCAAAGCACATGGCACAGGAATGTGTCCACATGGTTCTTGAGTATCTCCAGAGAGAGAGACTCCACAACGTCTCTGGACAATATGTTTGAGAAGTGTGATGAGAAGATGTGCAGTACAAATTTTATTTATGTTCACTGTGAGTTTAAGCTGGCACAGATTAAATAATTTAATTTTGTCATTAATTCCAATGGGGAAAGATATTCAATCCAACCATAAAAGATAAAATAGAGAAAAAGGATGAAAAGACAATTTAAAATAATGCTAAAGCACTGAAGTATTATTTTGATTCATTTTTAGGCTTTGATTGGTGGGAGCAAAGGCCAGGGTAAAATTTTAAGAATGTGTGCAAATCACAAACCTGGAGACTATTATCCAATTCTCCCAACTTGCAGGTATGCTGGTTAGACATGCAAGGGGGAAAAGATAATCCAGCAGGGTTAGTAAGATAGCAGTGTGTTATCTATGCACCTGTGACACACATCTCATCTTGGTTACAAAAATAAAATATTATTTTGGAGAAGTGCAGATGGAGAACCAACAGAAAGATGTACAGTTTAGTTCTGGGCAAGGTCTTGCTTCAATACTGTATTTCTCTTCAGGTCTGAACTGGTTCACATCTGAACAAATGGTTTTGTTTAGATTTGTGCTGCTACCATATCCACACAGATATTTCAAGATAACATGCAGAAGTGGCAGTGCTTAAAAAGGATTACTGATCCTGTTACATTGACTGGAAATAAAAATCTCATAAAAGCAGATCTCTGCTCTTCCAATGTTCATTTCCTCAGGACTAGGAAAGACGTACATCTCTGAATAACTATATTAAGTCCAACATACTCTTAAAAAAAAAAAAAATAAGCTGAGAAGACAGTACTCCTCTCTCAGACATATCTATCTATCTATCTATCTATCTATCTATCTATCTATCTATCTATAATTAAAAATGAAAATTTGTCTCTATATATATTATTTCACCTCTTTATTGATCTTTTCCAAAAGCAATGAGAAACATTCCTCAAGTTTGAAATCACAATTTTTTCTGTATGTTTTCATCCAAAACCAATTTAAATGCTGCATACCTAGTTTTAAATTATTGAAAAGAGACATTCTTGATTTGACTCCCTTCTGTAAAACCAAACAGGACCATCTAAAATCAGAAATTTTCCCAGATGAAGATCTCCAAATAATAATCCAGCAATATTACCAAGGGAGAGTTTAATTACTACTTGAAGCCCTTCTTTACCTATTGTATGTTCTGCAAAGAGTAGGATCACACAGCGTGGGGAGTTGATACATACTTGTTATAACATTTGGGAGGCAAAGAAAATTTCAAAAATTATTTTAAAAGCTGGATTCATTAATCTCTTTTGGGTTTTATTTGTGAATACTGCCATAGGGTGGTTCATAATAAAATAATGTCCTCTAAATACCATTGTGGTGATGTAGAACTGCTTATGAATCCATCCAAATGCATAAAGATTGCTGATTTCATGTAGTCTGTGTTCTGATACGTCTGACGAATATAATTTCTGATAAATACATTGACAAGATTAGCAAAATGTTAAATAACATAAAGGATTTTCAGGGAATGACTCTTGAGCAAAGATCTTGAGATTTTGAAGTTGTGAATAATAGAAACTGATGCAATGTTACAGGTGCACAAATATTAATTTCTTCTCAAAGTGCACTTTTTTCCTGCCATGAAATTAGAAATAACAGAAGAGCTCTTCATTTTTTTGAAAAGAAGCAAGACTACAGATAGCTTCAATGAGCTAATGCTCTCTTGTAAAAATAAGGTGACAATTATAGTTCCAAGAGAAAAATGGCATTGCAGTCTGTGAAAGGAAATGCTAGAGGCAGCATCAGAGTGTGAGGCAAGATGGATGCATGAGGTAACAGTGTCTGAAATCCACTGGCCTTTTATTTTCTTTAAGGAAAAAAAAGCCCAAATACCTCATATAAACCAACTCTGTGAAATTTTTAGGAAGCCTTCAACTTGCCCTCCTTCCTCAAAGCCTCAAACATTAAGTGTTGTAGACAAAACTACCTGCAACAAAATATATTTAGATTGCAAATTATCAGTAATTTGATATTTGCTTCTTGTGCATTGCAGAATGTGAGTTCCCCTCTATCTGCATGGTCCTTTGGTAGCTTTTCAAATTTTAGACCAGCCTATTTTGTTGCTTTTTTATACATCATTGACACATTTTTTTAGATCATCTATACTTTCTCTAATAGGATTCATGCTCTGATTGGAAATAGATAAAAAACAGTCCAAATGTAAAATAGACTGAATATATTTTATAAAACATAACTGCAATGTGTTCTGTTGCTAAATACAGTTCCCACCTGATTTATCTTTGCAAGATCTTGCTAGTATTTATTGTGGGAAAATCAGCCAAAAATATCTTCTAGATGAATGAGTAAACATTCCTATTTCATTGTGACATAAGCCATGTTCACAGTACCAGAATAGAGATGCTAGTAAGTTATGTTCTTCTATTTATTTTTTGAAGACAAATCTGGAGCTCGGAACCTTGTTGTGTTAGGGTACTTCTGTTGCTTCTGAGAAGTGGAAATTTTTGTTCATTCCCTTATCCAACTCTATCAAAATTTCAGCTTGTGTAAGGCAATATGCTTAATTTAATTTCTTCTATTTCTTCTTGATCTGATGACTGAACTACTTGTAATTCTCTTGGCAACTCACCACCTGGGGATGATAACAAGCTCATAGAAAACCAGGTTTTTATTCTGAAGGATTATTTATTCAGTAACATAAATTTCAAGCAATGCCCATATGTCTTGCCTCTTCACCAAGAAAATAAATTTCAAATTCAACAACCTCCACAATCAAAATGCTGTCACTCTCTGAATCACTTGCTCTGAATCAAAATAAGTTGCAATTCCTTGCCTCTTTCTCATCAACATGCTGTGCCAGCATAGAATAACCCAAAGATTTAAATGGTCAGAAGAATAGCAGACTTGTAGTTTACTGACCTAGCTTGCTTCACAGTTAATATTGTGGTTTACTTTGTGATGTTTCATATAAAACTCTGTATTTAGTGATTTTTTTTTTTTTTTTAATAAGAAGTATATGACCTTTATCTTACTCTACCAATGTTATCTTTCTTGAATTTTCAATTAAAGGAAAGTTTTGATAGTGTACTGAACTTCTTAGTTTTGTAATTTTGAAATTCTTAGTTTTGTTCTGAAAATGAAATGTTTTAAAATATCTCTATAACATTACCCAGCTCTGCTTAGCATTCACTACCTGAAGAACCGTAAGAATCAGAACCAAAGTTTGTTTCTCTTTTCCTAAGATAGATATTTGCCTTCAAATGTGTGAATTTTTCTCAGGATGGAGACCTACATCTTAATAATACAACAAAGTAAGACATAAAGGAAATTTAAACAGTAGGACAAATTAAGTAAATGGCTGATTTAAGGCACTCATATTTACAATATTATTGCTCTTAAAAATAATGTAAGAGTTGCCTGAAGTTTGTGCTGTAAAAATTAGCACTCATATAGTTTGAAAGTATGAAAATGTATTACACTGGTGAAAAAAAAAATAAATATTGTTTTCCTCTGTATCACTCTGCATCATTATTACTCTTAAATTACAGAACTGAGCTTGAGAGAATGCTTTTCTAAATACATCTGGAGGAGAGCCATTGGCTTGTTTGAGTATACTCATATTGATCCAGTGATTCAGCTTTAGTATATCCATGTTCACTTCACTAAAGAGTATAAATATATTTTTATAACATCTGAAACCCAGCTAGTCCAGACTGATAATTATAAAAGTCATGTTCATGGTTTAGAATTATATAGTATTGTTAATAAACAATAGGCTGAGTGGGATTTTGAAATAAATTGATTTCAAAACCCTGAAAGTTACATACTCCATAATAATGTTCTTTATTAGCAGAGCCCATCACTTCCTCTGGGGCACACACTGAAGTTCTTTGAAAAAGATTTACCTGTGAGTGGTGTCCTAAAAATCACTGAGCCACAGGAGTTGGAGCGACAATGACGACAGTGACATTTTTATCTGCAGACTCCTGTGTATCTCACACCTTGCTTAACCCTGTTTCTAATCCCTCCCGAGTACACATTTTGGAAAAATCAGAATAAGAAAAAACATTTTAAAAAATCATACTGACAGTGTAATTTGTTGTATAATAAGATTCAACAACTTACTCGCACTTTTTTTTAAGAATAAGGAGCAAATGTGTTTCCTCCTACTGGGAATGTGTTTCAGGATCTCACTGTGTGGTGATTGGAAAGTACTTTCCAATCTCTAGCCTAAATTCAGTCGCAGCCAGTTTCTCCCCATTGTTCTGCTGCTGGCATCATCTTCTAATTTAAACATCCCTTTTCTACCTTTTTGGGAAATGTAATTAGGAAAATCTACAGGAACATAAAAAAGCAAAACTTTCTTCTGGTTTTGGGAGGGCATGATAAAAATCAACATTGGCAACCTCTAACTCGTGAGGGGGAGAACCTCTTTAAATCCCTGTTATGAAAATGCAGTTTAGAAAGGTAATGAATACTGGAGTGACTGAACTAAGGTGCTTTAATATCTCATTTTGCTGGGATAGGAATTTGCTGTATCTGGTTAATCCTCCTTAGAAATAAAGCTTCTCAATTGCTGTAAACATACTGAGTTGTAGGCAGAGCACTTCTAACCAAATACTCCAATGTACCTGGGATCAGCATTGTGAAAGTTTGGAAGCAGGAAAGAAAGTTATTGCTTTTGATTTACTACCCTAGCAAATTAGAGCATTTATATTTTAGTATAGAATTCAGTTAGATAAAAGACACTTTAAAAGTTTTAACAGTGAGGCTCAAAAGCTGGTTAAGATGTTTGACATCAGGCAGTGAAAAAGTGCTCATGAGATTATGGAGTGGCTCGAATTATCCAGCATTGATTAGATGACACATGGGTGTGGGTGGAGGTGGTTATCCTCTGGGAGCAGTCATAATGATTGTCAGGATTGCACTTTAGAGAAAAAGCCAGTCAGGATGTTCCCAGAGATTGTCGGAATGAGATATTGCTTCTAGGAAGTTATAAAGAGCTTGGTTCAAACAAATGAATTAATGAGGTCCTTCTGTACAAATTCTCCAAACAAGGCAAGCAGACTGAAAAATGTCTGAAGTAAAATTCATTAACCTGAGCAGTTTGCACTGTCAAGCAATTGAGCCCTGTACTCACTAGTCCAAAACTGTTTATAGCTGGTGGGAGGAAAGAGGGCTTTTGGTCTTTTATTTCAAAATCACCTCACAAGTGTTTAACTCATATTATCTGCAAGTTTAGCCTAAATTGGTTTTGCACTGGAGAAGGAAAACAGGGTTATGAAAATAATCCATAGTGTTCAACTACTTCTTTCCTAAGCTATTAAATTTGTCCACCTCATTTATGTATATATATGTCAAAGTAGGACATTTTAAGTTATTAACCTTTTCTCAGTGTCTAAGCAGTCCTGAACTAGAATCTCAGTTGTATTTTAGCCTTCTTTTGTGGAACCTTCTTAGAGAGTTGTAATTATTCTTTTTACTGCCTCTCTGAAATCTCTTTGCTACTTTATGATTGTGATGTGACTGGATATAACAAACCATCTTTGTGGGATTTGTTTTACAGAAGTCTTCTTGGCAGTATGATCTTGGAAGGAGAGAATGAGGCTGATGCATACTCAGCTTGCAAGGTTCTAGCATGTCCCACTCCTCTTCCATAAAGCAATTTTTCACCACTGTCTTTGTGCAGTTGACTCCTCCTGCTTAAATCCAGAAGCCTGTACACAATAATTCCTTTGGTTCATACGTATCCACCTGATCCTGCCCATCAGTGAGATTGAAGCACTCCCCAGTTCTGAGTTTTGCACTCACCTGTATTTCTACCTTTTTGATATCTGAAAACTTGCTTATAGGACACTGTCAAAGAAAACCTGATTCTATTTTAAAGGCTTGATTCAAAGTCTGAATATGCGTATCTGCAGCTTCTTCAGGCCTTTTGCCCTGTGACAGGAGGGGATTTGATTGATTCGACGTTATTAGGAGTGTTCAGTTAAGTGCATACATTTTGATAGTATTTTTCAATCATTTTTTCCTTCCATATCTTTACAAATAGTTCAATGGATTATTTTTGCAGACAGTGTAGAACAATATATAGCATCTTCTGGTTCTTCTTTATTCCCTATTTAAAACAGCCATTATTTCATCTGCTGCAAGGTTATGCTTTGCATTTCTCTGAAATCACTTTATCCAATTCTTTAAGCTTACTAGCATTAGTTTTCTGTACTTTATTATTTTATTTCACATAAATTTTCCCTTTCTCTAACAAAATTTGGTGGTTTTAATTCTGCTAGCTTTTCGTTTATTACTTTTATTTGAACAAGATGGAAGAAGTGCTGAAGTTTTCAACATCATTCCTCATGACCTGTCACTTCTCAGGTCATTGCAAGCAGATTTTCTTCTTGTAAAATCATCAGAGTAAGATTTTCCCTATCCTAATATGCAGAGAGAAAAAAAATTGTCCCTCCTCAAGTTTGTTGAGAAGAACAGGCCATGAATCAGCAGCAGCTGGATTATTGGAAAACTTCTCACGATGAAAATGTTATTATCTACATTATAGACATTTTATTACTGTCTCATCAAGAAATTTTGCTACCTACATAGCTAACAATGCTAACCTACAGTGTTGTGAAGTAAAAACCTTTCCTTTCTTGATATTAGTAATTTTTGAAATTCCATCATGTGGAAGCCAAACAAAAAACTTCTCAAAATGAGAATGACTACAATCACTACTAAAGTGGTTCATTGCTCTTCTAAGTGGTGGGACTGATTAAACTTACTATTCATGTAAAAGAGGAAGAAAAACAGATGGCTAATTGTTCTAACCAATAACACATATTTAAAACAAAACAAAACAAAAACCTCAATGAATAACTTAACAAAAAAAACAACCAAAAAACCCCAACAACAACAAAAAACCCCCCCAGAACACTGCAGTAGAGTGTGAATGCAATTCACACTGAAACTCTTGCAATAAGAACACCCTGAATTACAAAAATATGGCATAGAATGTGAAAGAAGCAGGATGGAGCACAGGTGCCAAGAAGCCCCTTGGTCCACAGAGAAGTGAACATTCACCCACCTCTAAGCGTAGTGCCTACTCATGGGAACATGTGCAATTTGCAACATGACCTCGCCCAGCCCTGAGAACTGGGCAGCCATTGCTGTGGGAAGCACATTTGTGTGACCATGGCCATAAAATGACACAGAGTGAGCAAATGGCAGCTTTTTAGATGTAAGAGTGTGTAGGAGCAAAGTACTTCTAATGGTGTCCTTCTTGTTTGCTCAGCTGTTTTCTGGAAGGCAAACTTCTCTCCGGCAAAGGCAAATTTCTTTTCAGATGTGATAATTGCCTCATATTCATAAACAGTAACATACTTCCTCCATTTCTCATCTTTCCTGCTTTTTGGATGATGTTATTGTTCATCTTATCTCCTTTCTTCAACGTTACTTTCCACTCAGACATTTTCTGTATATCCTAAGATTGATTCCATGAGTAGAGTTGAAGCAAGAATCAAAATGCTTTTCTGAATTTTTCATTTTCCAGAACAATCCATGGGCTATAAAATTCAGACCTATTAGAATATTATTCATAAAACTTCACAAGGACATATGGAAATAATAGTAAAATCAAAATAAATTAATAATAAATAAAATAATATTTTTAAAACAGCTCTTACTATTTTTTTATGTTGGGTTATGAGAATTCTGATAAGTAAATTTTCACATAGAGTAATATCGTTGAAATAGTTTGTCAGTGAACCTATGCATAGCCAGATTACTTAGTGAACATATGCCAATCTCATTTAAATCTGGTTTGTTGGAGTTCTACTAAAATTCCAACAGTTTTGACTTCATGTAGAAATACATCAGAAGATATGAAGGAGGAATGTATAAATTTTTTAATGCCTTACAGTCTCTTTACATGCGACTATCATGGGTCACATCCTAATGGAGGCTTTCAAGAAGTTCTACACCAATTCAAAAACAACTGCACTCTGTGGGGTGTCTTAGGGTAATTTTTTTGCCTTTATAAATAATCATGATATAAATTTTGAAAATGAGAGTAAAAGCAAGTGTTCTGGTTTCAGATAGAACCCAGCCCACAGAAGTAATTGACCAATCAGAAAATAGTCTACACCTCTGTGAGATACATATTTTAAAAATTGGGAACCCAGAAAGGAGGCTCTCTTTTCCTTACGGCGAAGATCGAGGTAACATCCCAGCCCCGCCGCACTCGGGGCGGGCCAGTCCCTGCCGCGTGGCTGGGGGGCTGGGCCCGGCCCGGTCAGGTCTTTCTCTTTGCACACACCAAGCTGGCCAGCATGGGCCAACAGGCCCTGAGCTCCGGGCATGGAGCAGCAGGAGGCCCCGAGCTCCGGACATGGAGCGGTGGGAGGCCCTGAGCTCCAGCATGGGCCAAGAGGGCTCACACTGGCTGAGCTGTTTTTCTTTGTATTCCTGAGAAGGCCTAGGACTAAAAACGCTACTTCTGGACATTACTGAGCAGGGGGAAGGAATGGACTACCACAGCCACATGCTAGCTGTTCCTCCTAGCTTAGCTCTCATAAAGGATTATAAGCAGAGACTGCAAAGCAGCCCAGTAATATGGGCAAAGACTGGCAGCAGCCTGTGAACTAAAGATAACCTGAGCTCAGGCTAGATGCTGCGTTCTTTGATTACTTTAGCCTAGCCTTCAACTTGAATTTCCAATGTTCTACTTTGTTTTAATTCTGTTTGTGTGTGAGAGATTTAACTTTTTAAGACCCAGATTGAAACCTACAGAAATCAATCTTCTCCTGAGTAGAAGAAAACAGAGACTAGCAAAGGACAATGTAGAAGAGCAGCATGGAGACATGAAAGAAAAAGTCCTCCTTTTGGTTGGNTTGAGAAATCTTTGAGTTTGTCCTCTACATTGTTGTGTTGGTGGGAAAGGAAAAAGAGTGTTAAGGGGGAAGATAAGTGATTTAAAGGTTTCATTCTGATTTCTATAAACCAGTTTAATTTGTCAATAAAGGTTTTCTTGGTTCTTCTGAAGTTTTGGGCCTGTTTTGCTCTTTATCCTGGTCCTATCTCACAGCAAGGGATAAGTGGGTAGTTCTGGCAAGTGCATAGACATTTTATATACCACTGAAACAGGAACACTTTTGGTGCATTGGCCGGGAAATTAATGTTAGCAAACAAAAAAACCTCTGCACAAGACAAAAGTTATTGAATTACAGACTCAAACCGCTACAGCAAGTTACATGATTTTATGAATTTCTTTCTCAGCATCATAAGATGCAAAGCTTCCCATTACACAGTAATAGTGCCTATGCAAAGTTGGTTTGCTTCATGAGATACATTTATCATTGTTTATATAAAGGCAAATAAAAACAAAATAAAAAGAGAGAGGGAAAATTATGCCCTGGAATAAATGAAACAGCAGTAGTCCTCATGACTTTTTTTATATCATGCATAATTTTCATTCTTTAAAAATGGCTTTGCCAGCATTATTGTATATCTTAATTACTTATTTTAATCCCAGGGTAACTATGCCTTCTGTTATATTATATGAACATCCCCATTTTAATGCAGGGACAAATTATTTGTGAAAAAATGTGTATTCTGCCTGTGATAACTTTCCCTATCAACTATTAAAATCTAATCAAAGAGTTTTCATTTGAAAAACAATTAACTAAAGACTATAAGGAAAATGGCTGGTTTTGCAAAAGTTTAAAAAATGTATGATACAAATGCTGACGATACAAAGCTGCAAACAACCTATCAATTTGCAGAAATATAAAGAGAAAATGTAGAATTTAGAACTACATGAAAAGGAGTAGGGATAGCTAAGACAGGAGCTAAACACTGCACACTTAAAAATATTCATACAAGTACATTCAAGATCTGTGATGGGGAAATGCAATCAGTTTGTAAATATTTTCGTTGGCTAAAGGAAGTTGTTCAGACATGCAAATCTCTCAGATATTTTTTCTTTCTTAAAATATTTTCTTACAGCCAAGAAGATCTTCCATTTTGTTAATCTCTTATTGTATATTTCGAGTGTTGTCTCACCTTTATTAAAAGATATATTTTAAATAGGCCAAGAATATAAACCTCAATATTCTCTACAACCACGTCAGGGTTTGATTGAATCTTGTGTTTCTCCAGTGCTTTGCCTTTCTGCAGGAGTGCAGCAGAAGGATGGTGCCACACCTGTGGAGAACCAGGATGTATAGTGCAGAAATAATTCACTGGAAAGGTCTCTGCAAAGAATGGGCAGTACTATTCATAAATTACTTAGACAGTGCATTCTTCTGCAGAAGGCATAATAATAAAGTGAAGTGGGAGTCTGAGACATCAGCTGCTTTTCCCAACCTCATCTAGTTCACCCATCATTTCTCATAGCGCTCTAACTTGCAGGTACAGCCCTTACCCTTTTTATCATTGACGCTTTCTACATCAGAGCATGGTAAATACATCATTCAGGTTCATTTCTGTAGAAATACTGTCTGCCTGGTTATTCCCCAATTCATGTCTGTGCTGCTGATTATTTCTCTTATTTCTGGAAATCATGCCAGTTCCTCTTGTCTTCAAATGCTTTTCAGGTGGTTCCAACTATAACGGTATCCTCAAATATACCAATCTGTCACTTATTTGTGGCATCTCTTGGTTTATTACAGGTCTTTTATTATCCAGTTGTGCCACAGAGAAACTACTACAGAACAAGGAAAACAGCACAATTGATAAAGAAAAAAAAATTTTTAAATAAAAATAAAAACAACCCAACACACAACCTTTGAATGTTTTGGGTTTTGTTTGTTTTGATTTGGTTTTGGTGGTGGTGGGGAATTTATTTTTTGGTTGGTTGGTTTTGGTTTTGGGGGTTTGGTTGTTTGGTTGGTTTTTTGTTGTTGTTGTTGTATGTTGGGTTTTTTAACTAAGGAGAAGATCTAAGTTTTTATTCAAGCAAAATAACTTGTTTGAAAAGCATTGTGAAGTGTAGACTTGGAAAACTCCGGCTGGACCTACATTCATCTGTAGATACACAAACCCTACTAAATCTCATTTCCTTTAGATTCTGGATGCCAGCGTGTCTCAGATAAGCACTACACTTGCAATAAAAGAGTATCTTTAAATCTCTGACATTTCCAATCTTCCTTTTCTGAGTCTTTGGAATAAAATAGCAGAATCTTTAGAGAGTGTCACTCACCTTTGCATGAGCATTTTTAACACAGGGGACTCCTCAGCTTTATTGTTCTGTAGGAGTTTCTGACAGGGAAGGATAAGAAATATGTATTTACATAGTAGTATGCTTTATTTTTTCTAAAGGTGCCATATAAATTTTCCACTAATTCTCTTGTTTAGAAAATGAAATACTAAAAAGCACAGCCACTTTTCATCAAAGTGAAATGCAGTTTTATGTGAACTTCATTTCTTAGATTTGATATGAGGAAAAGACATTAGGTCTCTCTGTCATCTTCCGTTAATTCCATGTCATCTGAATTCACCCAAACTTTATATCTATGTTTTATATCAATAAACTCTAAACCCTCTCTTTTTGATTTATCAGTTTCAGAGCTTTGGAAACTCTGTTACTCTCTCAGTTAAACACATGAATATGCTCATACATGTGCAGGGTCACTCAGCCTGTAAGAAAAAAAAAGAATTTATTTCCTTTATTATAGTCAGCAATGTGTGACTACACAGACAATCAAGCCACATGAAAAAGACCACATTTTTACACAGTCATTGAAGTAAGATTTCTGTCTGGAGATCCAAGTTTTGCATTGCAAGTGTTTCAGATCTGGCCTAAGAATCCAAAGGAAACTCTCTTCACACTAGTCTTTTTTTTTTTTTTTCTTTTTTTTTTTTTTTTTTTTTTAATGAAAAAAAAGCTATATAATTACCTGTTTTAAAACAACATTTTATGTGAATGAACTTTTCTGAACTACATTTCTTAACAGAATTGACGATGAAACATTTATTAATTGTTAACTTGACAGCTTTTATAACAGATTTTCATAATCTCTTTATTTTATGGTATTGTATCTTTTGAAATCTTTAAAGCATGCAAAAAATTAGGCTTTTATAATAATTATCTGTAGGATACACAGTGCTAAAAAGCACTCTAGATTTTCAGAGTTAAATTATGTAAATTTTTCTTAAAAGTCAGAAGATAAAAGGGTATCAAAATTAGCATACTCATCAGGTTCCTGCATTTCAAAAATTCTGCTTTTAGGAGTGAGCCCCGCATTAGACAGATAACATGAAATTTATTCTGTGTCTTTGTTCCCAAAAATTTGGTCATTACATTTAGGAACCTAACAGACAGAACTACTGCTAAAGGATAATGAAAGATAAAAGATTTTCTGCTGCAGTCATTGCCCTGGAAGGGATGAGGATCTGGTTGCAAACAAAAAATCAATGAAAACACCAGTGGACCTCAACAGGAAGGAACAATAGGCTTTCAAATTAGAAACATCATGAAAATGCTCTTGTCATACCAGCTTCTTTTCTGGCTATTGCACTGCATATTTTTTTCTACCATTTTTTAAAGACTGAACATATCACAAAAGGAAGAATTGTACCCCAAAGCACTTGCAGTAGCAGTCAGATAGACTTGAGATTTCCTAAGATTCATTTCATCCAGAGAACCCAGAGCTTCTGGGTGAATAATGCTCCATTGTTGGTGGATTGAAGTTACTAAGCTTTGCAGAAGCCTGCCAGCTCCCCAAAGAAAGATGTGTTCAAAGAAAAACAAGTTTTTATTTCCACAAAGAACTTGCTGTGACATCTTCATCTCTTCTTCCAGCAAACTTTTCCAGGTGAAATTAATCCTGAGCAAACAAAAATAAGTTAATTTCTCTGACAGCTGCTGATAGTTATATACAATCTTATATTTGAGTTTTCACACAATGATGAAAAATAATGCCAGCAATGTGGTTTTAAAGGCCTCATAAAAAAAAGAAGACAGATGTGGATGTGTTTTTGATGCAACATTTTTCCAAGTCATTAATGCTACACACCTCCTATCCCACTGGTGTTTGAAGACAGTAATTTCCTGACAGAGGGATCAGGGTCTTTCTTTGGTCCTTGCACATTTCTCAGCATATGGTCACACATTGTCCTCAGTGCATGTGAAATGTCTTAGATGTTAAAGCTAAGCTGTGTTTGCTGTCTTTAGGTAACTTATGAAACAAATGGACAACTAATTTTATCTTTTGACAGGTAAAAGATGAAACATTTCAGTTCCTTTAAAGGAAAAAGCTAAAATGGCATTGTGCTAAAGAAAACCTTTTGCTACTTATGAGGGACAAATTGTTAGATACTTAAAAGAAAAAGTTTGAAGTACAGTTTAGTAATTTTTTGAGTTTCTTATGATGATTATCTCCTTTTCTGCTGTCTATGCCATTGGCATATAGTTTGTAATCCTGATAAAATCTGTTGTGAAGCGATGTCATTGCTAAAAATGATGGTAATACAAGAGAAAATGTTTTTCATTTTATGTCAGTAAGACTGTGCTCTGGCCCTTGTTGAAGCCTCATCAGAGAACACTGAGAGTAATGCATCTGGGAGGGATGAGAAACTCACCCTTTTTTTTTTTCTCCTAAACACACTCAGAAATAAATTTATATTTACTATGTGCAATGCTCAGTTATTGAATTTACATTAGTGATTTTGTAGAGTCTAAACTCTTTATGGTTACTTTGCAGCGAATAAATTATGGGAGCAAAATATAAACATGAAAGATTGTAAATCTAAAATCAGATTAATTTGTCAAGAAGAAAACAACAATGAATGTTCTACTAATATGTAACTGTGGTAGAATGGCACCAAGAAGACTGTGAGGCAATAAAAGCATTCAAGGTTAATAACATGGTGCCAAGACATGTGCTCTGCCTCATTTACATTGTAAGCCTAAGAAAATAGAAATAAATCAGCCTTGATTAAGTGAAGCTGTGCCCAGGATCAGAGCCTGACATGAATCCTGCTTCAGGCTTTCCAGGACACCCCATGACTTCCAGAGGAGAGTGCAAAGCAACTCCAGACCATAGGGATCTGTCAGAATTTCTGAATCATCATTCTTTCCAAAGTGAGATCAAACTGAGGCTTGTTTTCTCTTTCCTGAGGCTGTTTTTTTCTTGGTATTTATAATTTTCTTGGGATTACTAAAAACATTTCAAATATGTGGTCTCCTTTTGTGCTTTTGATTTCCTTTTATTTTCTTTTGTTTTCTTTTGTTCCTAAAACCAGTACTTTGAAGTAGCTCTTTAATCTCACCTGTCTCAAACTCATTCTTGGAGGAAATGGAGTATATTTTAGGTTTAAGGTTAGATTAGAAAAGATATTTTTAGATGAAAATTTCTATGTTAGTCATAATACTGGTTTCACCACCTAAATTCTTCTCAGTGCAGCTTACAAGGACAGTTGTCTCCCTCTCATATTAATATGTGTTTTATCTGATGAGGTTAAAGACTCCTTTCCTGGCAGGATAAGAGTGAAGACCACTTCACCAGAAATACAGTGCCTGCCCAGCTAAAAGCACATAGCAGAAAGCAGAACCAGGTGCCTTGAAATGGACCTGATCATTAAAGTGTGTAAACAAAGAAACCTGACACTTCAAGGCTGCAGTAGTTTCTTGTTAAAATTTAATAAAGCTGGTGGGACGTTTCTGCCATTTGATTTAAAATAAATGCGGACATTCCAACTACTGTTTATCAGTTCTGTCACTTTATTTTTAATTTTCATTTTTAATAAATACATCTGCCTTTTGGAGAGTATCCCGATGTCTTATCATGGAAAAACATGGTTGTGTTTATGCTACAGACTCAGTTAAACTTACTAAATAGAAAGCAAGAAAACTCTAATACACCTACACTCAACTCTAGAGCACATATTTAGAAGGGACTACAAGTTACTTGAAAATGTGTATTATAATCTTCAGGATGCTACTTGTCAATATCTTTTTCTCTTACTTTCTCGCTTCTTTTTTCCCCCTTCAGTTCAAAGCATTTCAGGGCATATCTCAGTGGTAGAAATTTTAGAGCAGGCTGTATGTGCCTGCTCTAAATTTTAGTGCACTGCATGTGTCATTGCTAAAGGGCACTTGGAGGTGCTTGGAGGTGCAGAAGCTGCAAGAAGAGCAGTGGAGGATGCAGTCACATCCACTATGCTCTAGGTGAGAGCTTAATGGAACAAACTGTGTCTGCAAACCATTTGCAGGCTTTTGTGCAGAGAAAAGCTATAGGAATATCACAGAGCAGACCCAGGATATAATCCTCACGTTTGTGCCCTGGCCCTCTCTGATGAGTGTGGTACACCCAGTTAAGAGCTACCCTAACAGCAAGGTCAGTAGAGGTATAAAGACTCTGAAGCCTAAAAAAAAATTTCAAACTTGATTCAGCATAATGTCTTGCATGTGTGTGTGTGTATGTTTGCAATCTGATCTGAAGCCAAAAGAAAAGACTAATATCTTAAAATAGGTTCATAAAATACCTGAAAATTGAATAATCACCTATAAAAGGGAGAACACTAGAAAAATTAGTGAAGGAGCTGACAGAGTGAATTCAAGGCATAGCACCTCAGTTCTTTCATTTAGTTTTTGTCTTGTAACAAACCAGTGGGACTTGCAGTTACAAGAAGTGAATACATTCTTTTGTGCAGCCTTCTTTGGCTGTTTGTGGCAGTGTTACAGAAATACCGACCAATCTTTCAGGATTGCTGTCAGGTTGTCTTTTTTGGTAGCTTTTGGTTTTTGTTTTTTTTAAAATTACACTCTTCCTCAAACACTGGTTTATCACAAAGAGGAATTATCTTGCGTCCAATTTTTGTCTCGTAGGGATAGGAAATACCTGACAATGAACCCCAGGCTTGTATACACCAAGAGATCAGAAAGTAAACAACTGTGTGAGCAGTGCAAGCCAGAGGCAATGGAGCTGCAGCTAACCTGAACCCCCCATTTCCTGTGTATGACCAGAGTAAAGGGTTTTCAGAGCTGGGAGGACAAGAATTTTTAAAGCTTTACATGCATATCCTCAGCTTCTTTTTTTCTCTGGATGTGATAAGTGGCCCTGCTATGAAACACTGTGAAAAGAGTAAAATAAAATAAAATTTTAGAATTTTTCCTTTTATTTTAGACTTGCATTTTTACTATTGCAACAAAGAACACAGCTCTAGTCAACATCTGGAAGTTAAAACAAAAACAACCTTGAGGTAACAATATAACTTTTACTACTCTTGGCACTAAATATGTCATTTAATTTTTACTTATGGAGTCCTTCTGTTGATTTTCCTCATTTCTCTTCCTCTTCCAATGGTCAGTGCTTTAAAGTGGTGTTTCTCACATAGCTTATTGAGTCAGCTTGCTTAACTTGATGCCTTGTAAAATACTTCAGTAATGTTACTTTTCCTGGCTACATTTGAAATAAAAAACAATACCTCTACTTTTTACTTGTATTTATTTGCAGACAGTCAGAAATATATACTAATTTGTTTATTTTCCTGTTTTTCTTTGCTTCAGGATGTATACAAAGGCATTAAGAATGAAAGGACAACTTTGGGAAATTCAAGCTTGCATAATTTGAGAATCTGGGAATTCCTCATTACTTAAGATGGGTTTCTTTCTAATTTATAAGCTTCTAAAGTACCTAAGAGAAAAAAAAATACATTATTAAATTGATTCTTTATGTTTCACAAAAAAATCTTTTCTGCTAGCTAATTAAGTTCTGCCTTTCTTCTGTGATAGCCTGAGGCTTCTTCAATTTAAATTCTCATTTCAGTTCTCACTCCTCTTTCTTGCCCTCCATTAATCAAGATAATTACCATTAATGATAGTGTGTATGTGGGGGACAAATAGACCTATTTATTGGATACAATTATTTTTGACTGATGTTAAATAAAAACTCATCAAAACATTGTTTCTGTTACAGCAGACAGATTTTTAAATTTTTCATTTATACTATCAAAATTATCACATTTCTGCCAAATCTTACATGGAAAAATAGTAGCCAAATTAAAAGGCAGCTGATATGTTTTAAGAAATACATCAAACACAGAGAGACAAACAAATCTCAGTCATCACTGTACATTAATTTAAAAAAAAAAAAAATCTTAACAAGTTTACATTTGCTGCTGTTGTTGTCCAGGATAGCTACACATGACAGTTCTTTGAGGCCATCTGAATTTCTAGATATATTACTGTGTAAGGCAAGGAAAAAAAATAAAATGTCTTTCCTAAGAGGAGACTCCATGCTGACAACAAAATGTTATAAATATGGAAAAGCAGCAGTAAATACTGAAAAATCACAGTCACTGCCAAATGAAATTTCCATTCATTTCAGGGAGGTGGATTTCACTGGCTTTCCAGAAAAATAAGTTTTTATATTCAGAAGTGCCATTGTCATCTTTTATTCTGACCATGTAGTTCTAAGAGAAACATTTATTTGCTTTCACCAGAGTACCATAAATATCCAGAAATCAAGACAAAGCTGTAAGAAAAAATAATGTGTTGCATTAGATCAGCAAACAGAGATAGAAAAATAGAGCATGCAAAATGTTTTTTTTAAGCTTATATTTCAAAAACACTGAGATTTAAAATGTTTTCACATAGGAAAAGGGATTTCCATGTCAATCAAGGTATATATTACTTGTTCGGAATCAGACAGAAAATTAAATGGTAATTATGTAACTTTTACTTACATGCTGAAATCCCTCTTTTTCTTTCCCTTATGTTATAGAGATTTTGTATTTGAGTGATCTGCATTTCAAATACAGCCTGAATGCTCAGGTTTCCATACGGTAGGAGGGCTGCTGTGTGACTCACTCTTTCTCAAAGATACAGATCAGACTGGGGCAAGCATCTCAGGTCTTTTCCTTTTTTTTTTTTTTTTTTCCCCTTAGATTATTAGAATAAAAGAGAAGTATTAGAATTTGTGAAAAGCCTTGCATGAATCGACTGACCTTTGAGAGGCAAATCAAATGCTAGTAATTCTCTGGCAGAGAACAGTTAACAAAAGAAAGGGCACAATGACATTTTTTGGATGCATGCTTTGCCCAACTCTTGAAGGTACAGCTCTGATCCTCTTTGCCAGTACAGATGTAAGAGAGTTGAAAAGAAAACTAGCTAAATAACCTGCTTGCACTTGTCTGACTGCTGAGACAGCCCACTAACCTGCTAGCCCAGTGGAGAAATAACCCAGCAAAACTGAATGCCATTGAGCCACGTGGGAGGGAAGGGGCAGGCGGCTCATTCTTTTAAAACCATCAATAATAGTCTGTGTCGAATCTAAAGAATAAATTAGACATCCTTCTTGATTTTCATTAGGAGAGATAAGACTGATAAAAACATATGAAACTTTAGAATAACCCTACTTACCTTCAATAGTCTTTCCTACAACATAGCTGAGAGTAGGCAGAATCAGATTTTCATATCTGCTAGATCACTTAATGCCACTATGGCAGCATAAAAGAGATTGAAGAGCAGATGTAAATTACATTGGCACACACATTAAGATGGGGTTGGGATAATGTCAAGTGCCTTCAGTGTAAATGAAACATTGTTTTCAGCTACGGCTAGTAAATGTATTCAATTATATTTGTCAGCACCCCATTAAATCGACGAGGACACTCAGACATTATGGAATAAACTGAAGACTAATAAAGGAGGCATGAAAACAAAAAAAAGGTTTGAACAACTGAATGTTTGCTTTGCATGTATTTCTTCTAATATCTATTTTTTGTTATATTTTAGATAAAATCTTGGTTTCTTCTGGGATATTGGATTAGGTGCAAGTACTGTGTGGCAGATTTTGGTGAAGAAACATTAAGAAGAGCAGTACTTTTACATTCTGGAGAAGTTCATTAACTCATTTTTCCAATTTAGGGAGCTTTTCACAGAATCCTGTCTTGCTCATGTCAGCAAATTCTTATCAAACCACATATTGAGTAGGAATTGCTTCAGAATGTTTTTTCTGAAACTTTTCTTTCTTCTTTCCTGTAAAAATATTCTGTCACTTAGGAAAAATATTAATTAGACTTATTATAATTAATTAAAAATTAACTATATTTATAAGAGTTAACACTTTCCAATATTAATTGCTTGCATAAACAAGTAATTAGAAGACATGCTGTTTGCAGATCAATGTGCTACTTCAAACAATAATAATCCCTGGGGGGTAGATATTAACAAATCACAGCAAAATATATGACAGCAAAAATAGAATTTCCTCAGGCATCCGGTAAAGCTCTAAGACATATTTTACAACAGCAAATCCAGAAATAACCCTAGAAAGCAAACAGGGCACAGACTGCCCATTTTATGTAGTTGGGAACTCCAATATTTGGTCTTCTGGGTTTTTACAAAAGGAAATACCCTTTTATTTTGGACATAACCCAGATGAGTCAGTATCTCTACATAGCCAGTTCTGAATGGCTGCTCCTCTACACATACATATATATGTGTATGTGTGTGTGTGTCTGTGTGTGTGTGTGTCTGTGTGTGTGTGTATACGTATGAATATAAATATATATACTGATATATTATATCTATTACAATATATATCTAGAGAGAGAGAGATCTGTATAGAGATATACAGGTAAAAAGATGCTACCATTTCATAAATCATGCTATTATGTTCCAGCCTGAGTGTGGACTCTGACGGTTTTGCAATTAAGCTAAAATAAGCAGACACAAACAATTAGATGCCTGATCTAAGCTAGCTGTCCAAGTGTCCTTAGTATTCAGCATAGACAAAGGCACTTCTGGAGAGTGATTAATCTGGTTTATTTTGCAGTAGTGTTTATTGCACACGTGTGTTGGTTTAGCCTAGTTAACTGAGTTGTTAGGGTCTAAATAAACAACTTTACAGTGAACATGGTGTGTCACAGCAGGGTTTAAGCCAGGAGTGGCAAAACAAAGAGGAGCAGGCACAATGGAAAAAACCCAAAAAGCAAATAATGCATGAGAAAACAATAAACAAGATGAAGGCATGCTCAGTATAGGGTAGCTTCCAAAGACCCCACAAAGGGGTAAACAGACCTATATATAGGGTTAGGTAGAGGGGACAGGGTCCAATTACAAAAGAGAGCTGAGAACATGACCAAATATGTATGATGTAGCTAGCTGATCATTAACTGTAAATAGAAACATAACTATATAAAGAAAAACCTCATTAGCATAAAAACTCCTTCAATCCTTTGGTTCTTTCTGCTTCTCGCCCTAAGCTAACCATGTTTCCATGGTCTAAGACTGAGAGTCTCTGAGGAAGTCAGTGGGGCTACTCCAACAGAGCCTGCTCTCACAATGCCAGGGGGGTCATACAAATTGTCAGTGCTGGTCAAGGCCAATTCACTACACTTGAAACATCTTGTTAGCTTAGGGCAAGAAACAGAAGATCTTTCTTGTTCCATCCAACCCAGGACGTTCTATAATTCTAAGATTTTTTTAAAAAGAAAGCAATACTTCTTCAAGAAAAATGAGATGCTCTAAACCCACAACCTAGTGTTTAATCTTCTCTATTTGCCACACCAATTAAAAATGCTTTGCCTGGCCTACTTTCAGCTTCAAGTAAGGCTGATGTTAACTAGAAGCTACCATAATCTTAACCACAAGACCTCCAACACTACTCAAATGGAAAGAATTGCACAGTGCCACCAAAAGCTGTGAGTTTATTGCAGAGTGATGTAAAATATACAAATGAAGCAAAAAATAAGGAGGAAGGATTAAGGGTGGTCAAAAGAAATTTTCAGTAATTTAAAAAAAAAAATAGACTAACAGCATCAGCATGTCATTAGGTGGATATTGTGGAGACATCAGTAATAATTCTGTGAAGTTTGTGTTCTAAATTTAGGGGAAAACAAACAATTTCTTTTGAAGAAGTCTGATTAATAAATATGTGCTAATTAAACTGATGCTCAGCTATGGATGATCAATAAAGACAGAGGCTTCTAGATCAGCAGCTCCAGAGGGTTTCTAAACCACCAGGTATCCAGGAAGTTTCTTGAGCAGATAGAAGACCAGCATTGCACCACTGATCAATAAAACTGAGAAAGATATGTAAAAGTTGTTTAGTCCATCAGCCATGGCATTGATCCTGGACAAAGTGAAGAAGTGACTGCTGAAGGTTTTAGGAAAGATGGTGCTGACGGAACTGAGGAGATAAGTATCTGAAGGCAAGTCTTAGATCTACAGACTCAGTAAGGCTCCTTCCTGGGACCTTATCAAGTCATGACATTTATTTATTTATTTATTTATTTTTATTTATGTTTATATTTATATTTATATTTAAGGACCCTGTCCAAATTCTTTTTAGGATCAATTGGATATTGGAAAGTTGATGTACTTAGCAGCCCAGTTTTGATTCCACAAAGATCGTGTACAGTAAAAAATATTAAATTACAATACCTGTAAGTGGGGTCAGTGGACATTGCCATTGCTTAGGCAAAATCCTACAGTCAAATAAGGTTGTTACCTAGACAAGATTTGAAAGGTTTAAAAAAACCAACAGCTTGTCATCAAAATAGCACAAAACAGCTGAGCAAAAATGTAGGAAGAAATATTACATAAGCTGCAGCTACTCCTGGAAGTTTCATTCACTTTTCAGACCATCTGAACTCCTCTTCAATATCAACTTCACAAGCTGACTTTGCTAGCAAAGTAAACAAAATAAAAGAACAGCCTCTATATGCTTTCACAGTTTTAAGGAAGTTCTTTGCTCTGCTGCTAGCACAGTTACTTCTTGATGAAATTGCAAGTTTGGTTGATAAAGATAGTATTACTGATGTAGCAAAGTTGCTCTTGCAAGGCATTTGACTTTGTGTTGCATGATATCTTGATTAATTATCCAGGGTGGTACAGTATCAACATGGCACTAATGAACTTAGGACAGATTAAATTACAAGTCCCAGTAGTAATTATAAATAAGAAATTATTACTGAGTGCTTGTGCTTCTTGTGATATACCCTGCAGAGATTTTCAGCCTCCCATGAATAATGATTTTATCTGTGTGCTGAAACAAAATCAAGTATTGGTGATGAAGTTCTCAGTTAAGGTGGAAAATTAAGTGTTGAATTATAGGGTGTTTGATTATGAAGGTAATATGTATTCACAACAATTATATTTCTGCATGTGCTGTGGAATGCAGTGTATTAACAGCTAAAATCAGATAGAGCAGTAGGTTGCTGTCTGCAGATTTATAAAGGATGGTTCAAAATCAGATTTCTGGTATGGTTGAGACAAAACAGTGAGTATTGTGCTTGAAGCTCTGAAGCTCATTTAAATTCTTTTTAAGCACTATAAATCCAGCTGAAAAGCATAATAAATTGGGTTTTTTATGGTTAATGATCTGAAATAGCTCACTGCAAGCTGATTAATGCTGTGTCCGGCATGAAGAGAGCAAGGTGAAAGCATGAAAGTGTTGCTAAGGGAGGGCAGGACCATGGTGACCAAAAATCACATCATCTCCTGTGAAACTGTCTTGTCACAGAAAGGTCCTCAAACATGAACTATATAACCTCATAATTCTCTTTCCTTTACTCGCGGGGATAAATGCATGCAATAAATGCATGCAGAACTAACCTGGCTCTCACTTGAACACAAACTGGAGAGCACAGTTTCAGTCTGGAGTGCCAATACAAGTAAGTCACAAATGTCCTATGACACAGTCTATCAGAAGATGACAGCAAAGTTCCAGGAGGCATCTTGAGGGCTTGGAAATGTCTGCAGCATGGCTGCATTTGTTGCCCTGTTTGCAGCTTTGCAGCTCTGCTGGCTGGTGCTGACCAAGGGCAGAGCTGTCACAGCCGACCACAGGCGTGCCAGGTCACAACCTGCTGACATGACAGTCCCAGTGGGCCTGGTTTTGACCTAGGGAAGGGCTACAGCTGAACACACAGGTGAGATAATTAAGAAGCTAAGAGCACCTGTTGTTACTTGATTTTTCCATTTTCATATTGTTTCAACCCTGTTGGTTCTGTTGTTTTCCCTTTGAAAAGAGATTGTGTGAAACATGGTTCTACCTCTGCCTCTTATTGGAGAGAAGGCTAGTGGAAAGCCCACATGAATGTAAGAGTTTGCCTTCTGAGGAGTGATTCTTTTAAAGGAGACTGTCCCAATGACAAAGCATTCTGCAAAATACAGTACCAGACTAGATCTGTACAGAATAGATCCTTCTGTGTGACTTTCAGTCTGAGAATAGACAATTAACTTAGTTCACAGAGACACTTCAAATTAAGCCCTCTCACTGTGATATTTTAAATATACCAGTTAGTGAAGCAAAACTTTAAGTGATACTAAGGCAGATGTAGAGAGTAAGATGAGAAGTAAGGTTGCTATGGTCTCACTGACAAATACTTCTCTGTGTTGAAGAAAGTGTTTGAAAATGTTAGGTGTCTCCACAATAAAGTATGGAAATTTTTCTGACTCTGTAGGAAATGGCAAAATATTTATACTTTCTGATTGAGAAAGACTTAAGTGATGTGTATCTTCTTTAAAAAAAAAAATTCTTTTATTCATAAAGTTGAACCTCTTTCAGCAAATAATAGGATATTATAATTTTTGTTTTGGTGAGGTTTTATTGTCACTTGTCTTTTGGACTTGCCTTGGTAACTCCATGGTGGCTCCAGAGATAAGGGAGGATTGTTATAATTAACATTCAAAAAGTTAAAAGTTTTGTAATGCAGCAATGATTTACCTCAGAGTAATTTTCAGTATCATAGTGCCTAAGTTTTCTCTGCTCCTTTATGTAGACATTTAGAAAGTGTTATTCATAAATCAACACAGTATGATTGTTACATCATTTAAGTTTTTAAAAAAAATACTTAGATCATGTCTAGAAACTGTTAAAGGTACTTATTAAAAACCTGGACAGGCAACAACAAATATAAGCGCTTTTTTTTTTTAACTGAAACATAAATATAAATAGTATTTATTATTTTATGGTGATATTTTTTACTAAATTACAGGCAAGCAGGTGAAAGCCCGAGCTTAGAAATAATTTTGTATTTCTAGAACAAGATTCTCATAGTACTGACCTTTTGATACATTGTTTTGTTTAATTTTTTTTCATATTTTATTTCACTTGAGCAAAATAAATTGCCAAATGAAAACCTTTCTTCACTCCAAACCGATCCTAAGTGGTGTGGGACAGTCTTTTTTAAAGTAGAAAATATTAATGGAAAGGCTCATTGCCTGAAGTCCTGCATTCTGTTACCACAGGTCAGCTATGAGATGGGTTGGTCCAAACTTCCAGCTTGATCCTTTTTGAAAGACAGGATCCTCTCCTCTCCTCTCCTCTCCCCTCACCACACGGTGCC
>VWZN01015907.1:72642-105070 GCA_013396955.1 Regulus satrapa
CGTCTCGTTCCTTTGTGAAATACAGGCTCCTCTCCTCTCCTCTCCTCTCCTCTCCTCTCCCCAGAAGGTGCCTGATGGGCAGGCAGCAGGTCACACTTGCCTGTGTGTTTGTTTTCTGGATTACTGGAATGAAGCACAAAGCTTCCTGCTCACATTTTGCATTTGAGGTGTAGCCAGGGCAAGATGGTAAGTGCCCAGCTGTGCTTTACAGTGCTTTTTTGTCTGGTGTGAATGATCCTCTGATGTTTATTGAGCTAATTGAAAAGAAAGCAAAAAGACAAAGGAGAAATTCTTATTGTCGGGAAATGTTTTCAGAAGACTGTGACTGTAAATTTGTACCTGATAGAGTATGTGATACTTTGATATAAAAATGAAAGCAGAAAACTTACTTAAAGCAGGTGGTTATACAAACAATAAACATGCCCCACTGGGATTACAAATGCCTACTACCACCAGCTTGATCTTTTAATGGTGACAAAAAGGGAACTAAAGCTTTAGAATTTGATTTCAAACAACATTTGGTGATGGCTAGTAAGTCACTATAATAGAAATAATTAAGTAGTGTTTCCACTACTTAATCATTAATTCAATTAATGTATTAATATAGAAATGAGTGAGAAATTACATTCATTTTGATAAAAAGCATTATTTGACATTATTATAGAAAAAAAATCTCAAACTATGAATTGATTGTTTTTCTTTCTCACTGGAACAGTAGAAGTTCTTAATGGTAACCTGGTATTTGTTCCATACTTACATAGCTACTAATATAATTTCTTACATCCAAACTTCCTTCTCCTACAATTTCACTGAAGAAAAACAAAATTTCAACTAAGAGAAAGCTGGTTTAATTCAAGAGATAACAATGCATTATCCATGAAAGAGGAAATGCTGAGCCTGATCTTGCCTTGCCTTCTTCTTTTATCTGTGTGTGTTTGCACAGATTATAGGCACTTGTCTTCAAAGCTTTAAAAATGGCCACATAGAAGACAGGACTCTCCTGGCTCTGTATCCAGGGGTTTCAGAGAGACATAAATTCAGGGATAGTTTCCTTTGATGCTGTTTACCATTTTTGTTTCTTGTCTGCCATGCAATTGAAAGGATGGCTGATTTCCAAATGTTCCACAAGTAGCTATCAGAATGATACTATAATATATTGTAGGTAAATATATAATTACCTATTCTTTCTGTATGCTGACCACACCAATTCTTACGGAGTGTCTATGTAAGAGATATCTTTTTTACTTTTTGGCCACAACATCATTTCTTTAGTTCTTAAACTCTGCAAATAAAAAACATCACTTACTAAAACTCATGTAAAACAAACATCCATCTGTTTTTCTCACTCAGCAGTGGTCACAAATCTACTGTCTCACTAGTTTCTGGTAATACCAGACCATGCTGGAGAAATAATATAAATTGTGTAATATATAGCTGGAAACATACCTCAGCCCTGGGGTAACTGCACAGTTACCATGTGTTTGGATGAATCAAGAGGATGTTCAGACTCTGCACCCAAGCTGCCAGTATCTAACTGGGTATCGGGTCATTTAAATGACAGCCCAACACAACTGGAGCTTCTCTTCAGTCCTCAGCTACAAAATCAGCCTTCAACTGGTTGCTAACTACTAACTGGCCTAGGCTCAAAAAGGTGGTTTCTGCAAAAATGGGGAGAATGGCAAATTCAAAACCCACTCCTGGACTTTTCAGCTAATGAATTATTCAGATTACATGGAGGAGAATAACACATTGTGCCATTGCAGCTCTCTGCTGCTTTCACACTTCACATATTAAATAGTGTTCTCTTGAAGCTTGACACATGTACAAAAAGTCCATAGCAGGAATCAAATTAAAATGGTGAGGGAGCAGATTAAATAGTTCTAGCCTCTAAACACCTTGAGACAAAATTACTGAGGTCTGCAGCATGAGGCCAAGAGAAAGGTGAGAGCTGTTATCCTGGCCCAGGAGTTGCTGGCAGGGAAGCAGGAATAAAGGACTGCACTCAAGCTGCCTCATTAATGAGAGCTGGGGCAACAGCAGAGAATAATACCAGCTGCTAATTTTGTTCACATCTGCTGGCAGAGAGAGGCAATATGACATGGATGGGGCCAGCTCAGTCATTAACATCAATCATACGATCTCCCATTAACAAGAAGAAATACTGGAGAGGTCAGCTGGAAGTCCTGTTGCAACACTCGTGGCTCACACTACTCCCCTCAAACAGCCTCCTGCACTTAAATTGCATCAACCTTCCTTGCTGCCCTCCTGGCCTTTACCCAGGAACACTGTTCTCATCTTTTAAGTGCTCATCCAGAAGCAGCCGCCTGCCATGTTCTCAAGTGGTTTAGTCAGACTTTTCCCGGTCCTTTTTGATCTCCCATAAGAGATAGCATACAGGTGACCCCCTTTCTGGTTTTTTTGTCTCCACTAAGGCATCATCCTGAGGGATTCAGTGGGACTGAGCACAGACATGCACAGAGTGTTCAGCTCTTGGTCCTCTGGTTCAAGTAAGTAGGTGGTGACCCTGTCCAGAAGGCTGCTTCTCAGGTGGAGTGGGTGGGAATGAACAGCTCACTTGTCAGGAAGAGTCTGGGGAGAATATACTGGAATTGCAGCAAGCAGCAGTAACGTGTTTGCCCCCCAAAGTCCTGCCAAATAACGTTTTTATGAAGGAAATTTGGTGTGACGTGTGGCACAAGCACTGCAGCTGAATAATGGCCCATGGGACGGATTAGTTCCGTATTTGCAACTCAGTTGTGGTTTTCTTCCATATATTATTGTGATATTACTGACCACAGATAACAACTGCCTTTGTCTTCTGGTTCCTGCAGTTTTCTGCCATATTTTCCAGGATAATTTGCAGTGCAAAACCAGAACCATGTGAGACATGAATTTCAATCCACAGTCTGTTAAATGCTACTAAATTATTTTAGGGTAAACCTAATGTGATTTCACTGATGTATTCCAGGATGGAAGGAATCTGGGGGATGGAAGAGATGAAAAGACAGTCTTGCATGATGAGAAAGAAAGGAATAAAATTCAATGCAGCCAACAGCTGTGAGGAAAGGTAAATCTGTGAAAGAAAAATGTTTTAACTGAACATCAGAATTTCAGCCTCATTGTATATAGTTTAAATGCTAGCTGCAGTTGCAAAACATCAGGTACTAAACAAATTTTAACACCTTTTACTAAACAAACCCTAACTGGAGGTAAGAGGCTTGTTCCAGCCAATCTGAAGACATTATACCACCAAAATAGGGGAAGGGAATGCTGGTGCTCCACCCACACTTTGGTCTTGTGTCACTTCACTTGCTCTTATTTCAATGAAAGACCTTGATTTATCTGTGCAAGGACTGGAAGCATATTTTTTGCACAAAAGAAGGATTTGTGTTCAGAGTAATTAAATGGTCAAACTCATAAGGCTCTGCCATTATATGTGAATATAGAGTCACAGCCAGGGAAAATGTGAAGCTGTTGGTAGCAGCATGGTTTTAGACCAGCTTAGAATGTCTGAAAAAATATGCCTTTCATTCTCATATGTAGAATGTAATACACAGAGGACACAGAAAGAAATTTAAATTTCACAGCAAGGGGGATTTTCATCTGAAAACAAGTATTACATTGATTTTCAAAGCACATGAATAATCTGGTGCTGGAAAATGTCTTCACCAGGTGACTGACCATTAGTGCAGCATTCTTGCAAGCTGCCATCTGGGACAGCTGGTTTAATTAGAGAGCCTAGGAGGATGAGCTTCCTAGTCCAGAACCTAACTGGGTGCAACAGAACAAGCAAAACTTGTTGGGAAAACTGGGGCAGATAACCAGCAGTCTGTATTTCCAAGAGATAACAGGAATAGATAGCAGTGTAAGACCCAAGTCCCTGGCAAATAAATTAATTGAATCTATTTATTTATTCAAAACTTTGTGCAAATAGCTGTTCCTCATTTGTTTCTGTGACTGTCTTCAAAGTGAATGGATCTGGGTCTCTCAGATAATAGATAAATTAGTGCAAATTTATCCTCTCCTCTGTGTATTTTAAAAACCAGTACTATGAATAATAAATTCAGCAATTACATATACAGAATCTTATTGTCCCATTTGCATTAAAACCATAACATTGCAACAGCAAAAGCAATTTCAGCCATGTGGCAGGTTAACATTTCTTATTCCCAGACATGTGTCTCCAAATCTGTCAAAAATAAATTATGATCTGGAACAGGAAAAAAATGAACATGGGGAAAGCCCCAATCCAGTGGCTTTATGTTTATTAAACCAAATGTATTGCAACAATTAACTCAGTTTGCCTTATCCATCTCATTACCTAAATTTTTGAATAATCTTTAATTTCATTCTTGTTAATCACTGCTATTAGTTTTGATGTGTTTTGAGCTTGGATATGCTCTGATTCTGTTTTTCTTTTCATTTCTGTTTCGTTTAGAGACCAAAGTCTCTAAAAAATAATTTTCCTCCTGAAACTTTTTTGGATGTGTTATTAATTTTTAACTTATCTTTGAGAACTCTTTAACATTTTCTTTATGTTTTATTTGTACAAAAATATTTTCCTAGGCCTAGTAGTATCTCGGGCTAATTTTTATTGAATTTTGTGCTCCCTTTTTCAATCACTAGCAAAAAAACAAAAAGGGGGTAACTGGAGAGGAGCAGCTAACACACCCAGTTGAGCTACAGTTTTTGCTTAAAACTAGTTTGTAGGAGTAGATGATGGTAGTTCATTCTTCTCCATTGGATGAAAGGAGACCTCTTCAAGATGTTGATCCCCTTGCTTGGTGCCTGACTTTAGACATCTAAATTATCTTTTTCAAACAAATTAGAATCCTATAGAAAGCACTAAAATTTCAGAGGCACTGAGAAAGAGAAGGGATTTTCAGAAAACTTGGTTCCCACTAGTAATAGTTATTTTAAGTGTTGAATGTGAAAAAGAAGCTTTAGATATTTTTTATTGACTTCCAAAAAAGAGAGACCTCTATTCTGCTAGTTTGTCTTAGGCTTGCTGCCCCACTCCACTCTATTCTGTACATGTTATTACTGTCTTTGAGTTTGAGTAAAGCAACCTCAGGAAGAATAAAGTCTCTAGAGAACAAGGGTATAGAGTAGATTAAGGAGATGATTTTATGCCAAATCTCAGCAGTAACTGCATTAGGGTTGTTGTCATCCATGAAACTGAATTTAAAATATCCTGGCTTCTGCCCCCACCATTGCCAGCTTTTTTCTGCTGGAAGACTCAAAGGTTTGAAATTATAATTTGAGCTAAAGGAATTGAGCTGGAAATGACTCAGTGTTCAGTGTTCTGCAAACATTTAATACCTTACCTATTGCCTGTTGCATTTGTATGAGATGTAAGTTTCTTGGTTCAGAGACCTACCAGCAGCAGATTTGTAAAATGAACTCATCAGTGTTTTAATTCAACCCTGGATTAGCTGCCAATTTAGGACAGCTACTGGGACTAGAATTTGTGACTCACCACAATCATTTATTGGCTAAGAAATATTTAAATTTGATGTTTGTGACAGTTTGATAGTCACTACTTACCTGCTTTTTTTTTTTTTTAATCTTAAAAATCACGAACTCCAGGCAACTGGGGCTGTTGTTGCTTGATCTTGTTGATGTACTCTACAAAAGAGGCCTTAGAAAGGAAAAAAACCACCAAACACAGCCCCTGTGTTTCTCAGCACACTCAGCAAGAGGAACCTGGGAGAGCCAGCAGCAAAACTATGCTGAGTCTCTCTGCAGTGCTGCAGAGTGTGGAGGACAGCAGTGGAGGCATTCTGAGGTTCCAGTCCCATGCCAGCTATTTCCAGTCAACAGAAGCTCTCTCACAGCCAGTAAGGGACCTGGCAATCAACTACATGTGAAATTATCATGGAGAGAATTGTTTATTTGCTGAAGAGTGGAGAGCATCCAAAGGCAAGGCTAGGCTGCCAAGGATATTTCCCTGATATGGTGCTGCTGCAGCTGCAAGGACACCAGGATGGCAGCAGCTGCAGCAGCACCAATGGCTCCTGCTGCCCTGTACCCCACCCTTCCTGGGGAATGCCCAACACTGACAGGATGACTGGCAACCTGGAGAGCCCAGATGGGTGAATAGCAACCTCCTGCTGCTGCCGTGGAGTCTGCTGCTGTCACCCCGACAAGCCATGGTGTGCCTTTGTGTATGTGCATTACAGCTATTGTACCTTTTCCTTTCCCCTGGCACACTTACAGCCAGCAAAGCTGAAAATTTGAAAATCATGTTCCCACAGTGACCACTGCCACGCTGATGATGTGGTCCCAGAGTAATCAATCAGACCAGTGATCTGCACTTGCAGTTTTCCAAGGAATGCTCAGCACACTGCATGCTGAGTGGAGAAATGATGGTCTTTTTTCCCTAACAGTTTGTGTTGACTTTGAGCTGCTTAGGGGCTGTAAGCTCCTGCTGAGGGTGACATCTACTGTGGAATTTTCAAAGCTCTCAGGCATTGCCATATGTCACACATGCCTGTCTCTCTTGACCGGCCAACTGGACTTGCTTCTGCTCTGGCAGTGCTTCCTCCTACCTTGATTACCTCTACTGTCAAATTCAACTAATAGTCCCAACTAAGGGTAATCCTTTGCCCTTATATTCATCTACAGCTTGGCTAAAATAGTTGTTATCAAGCAGGCATTCATGGGGAATATATATGATGTGGTGCTTTCCTAATGCTTTAAGTCTTAATATCCTCAGCAACATCCAGAATGAGAATCCTAATCTGTGATATAGGGAGCACACTAACTTCATTTTTTCCTGTTTTATATTTTAGTGTATTTTTTTTTTCAGTAAGTACAACTGATTTGTTGGATCCTACTGCTTGTTTTAGCAATGAAAATTATGAAAATAAGAAGATTATTTGGCTTGTCTTTTTTGTTCCTGGACATTTTTATGCCTGGATGACAGCGACCAACCACTGACAATTGCAGTAGTATGGATATTTCATAGAAGCACCTGCTACAGACAATGAACATAAATGCCATGTTTTGTTGCCATACCAGCTGATCAAGCAAATGTAGGCTGTTTATCAGATAGCTGGAGGATGACAGGGATAAAGCTATCAAGCACCAGTAAGGATCCTGAATATAGCCTATTGTGCTACTCAAGGGCTATAAAATCTGGAAGTTCTCCCCGTTATCAATTATGCACATATATGAAAAAAAATCTTCTTCAGTGTCTATTAAAAAAGTTTCAAAGTTAATTTCCTGGAACCGGAAAATAAAAACTTGGATGAGGTCATAATTTATCTTGGGTCTTTGGTGCTTGGATCTACAGAGCTAAAGTCTGCCAGGGTGCTCTGAGTTTCCCATCTGTTCTGCTGTCCAGTCCCACAGGTCAGCCTTTAGACCCTTCAGAAGTTCCTCCTCTGGTAGCAAAGACATTACTTTTTGTTAGCAAGTGATAGCTACAGCCACAATATTTTCCTCCTCCTCCCCTCTTGGTTTATGGGTACAAAGGAAGGAACAGGAAACACCCAAAACTCAGAGTCACTTTGGAGGGAACTCTCCTGTTCGTGTGTTGCAGTTGCAGTCTCTGCTGCGGCTTGCTGCATGTGAGATGCTGCAGCAATGGTGTGCAGCCCTGATGTGCCGTACCACGTCACAAGTGAACATCTGCAACGTGTCTGGTCTGAAAACACACCAGCAAAACAACCACGAGGCTCTAAACACTTGCATTAGGGTTGCTTCTGTATGCTGGGAGTGTTTATTTGAGCTTGTTGCCATTGTTGTTGTTTACTCCCCTCTCCAAATGATGCTTGTTTCTCACTCATTTCTGTCAAGGCAGGTTTTCCTTCCCTTCAAAAGCTCCAACAGTTAAACCAATGGATGCTGGGCTTCCTGGCACTCCTAGGTGGCAACATTCTTCCCTCACCTTTCCAGTTAGGAAATATTTCCATTCCATCTTTCCATAACAAGATTGCACCTGCAAACAGTTTTCCAACTAGCCTTAGTACCAATAGCATTTAAACAGCAGTAATGCAGTCATGGAATGTGCTTCTAATTTGAGATATTAGGTACTAGCACTCTACTACAAACATATTAAATTCTCTATTTTCTACATAGTAATTCTGATGTTACACAACAGATTAAAGTTACCTGTTTTGCATTTCAAAAAGCAGTAATTTCTACATGAAATGGCAAATGAAGGTCCATTTAATTTCACTGTATTTCAAGATTGCTGAGGACTAATTACTATATTGACTTTGTGGTATATCTTTATTTTTCAAAAACTTCTGGTTAAATGCCATCCTGATGTTTTCACTCATTTTAAATAACTGGAACTACTCTCTCCACAAAAGAATAGCCTGATAGCTAAAATAAACATTGAAAGGAGAGGAACTCTTTGACATCTTGGGATAGATTAGCTGTACCTCAGAGAAAATTGGCTGAAACATATTGAAAATACTTCATAGCAGGAAAGTAAGGTATGCAAAATACTTAGGGATTATAGATATCTGCAGAATCTTATGAGGAGGGGTTGAGGGAGCTGAGGGTGTTCAGCCTGGAGAAAAGGAAGCTCGTGGGGAGCTTATCACTCTCTACTGCCTGAAAGGAGGGTTTAGGCAGGTGGAGATCAGTCTCTTCTCCCAGATAACAGGAGACAGGACAAGAGGAAACAACCTCAAGTTGCATCAGGGGAGGTTTAGATTGGACATTAGGAAAAATTTATTCATAGAAAGGGTTGTCAAGTGTTGGGACAGGATGCCTAAGGTAGAGTCAGAATTCCTGGTGATATTTAAAACATGTGTGGACGTAGCACTTAGGGACGTGGTTAAGTGGTGAACATTGCACTGGTATGTTAATGACTAAATTTGATTCTCTTAGAGATCTTTTCAAGTTAAATGATTCTATGATTTTATTTCTTCTCCAAGATGTATGCAGACCTTTCATAATTCCTGAAAGCCTCTGAGTTTATCTTGCCAATATAGCTGAGGGAGGGGAATTCAACCACAGAAAAATAGGCCATGTGTGACAACCCCCATCAACAAAAGGTTTGTCTCATTACAACAGCAATAGCAAGACATCCAGCAATGCCACAAGGGAAATTACTTACAGGCTTCACTCTGTATTCTCACAGAGTAGGTTTTGGAGCAGAACAAGACTCATATTTGTCACTGATATGAGCATAGTGTGTGTTTTCCTCTTCTAGTGACGGAGAAGTCAGAGTCCCCCCAGACACCGTGCGGCGGCTCTACCTCTGACACTGACTCACCATGACCATCAACCCTCAGGCTGCTCCTGCTTCACCACTGCTTGTCAGTGTGTCATGCACTCCAGGGACACAGAGTAATTTACTGAATTCACTAACTACTAACATTCTGTCCCCTTTTTGATGCATGCAACGGAGCCTTTCACACCTTCACTTGCAGCTGGATTACTGTGATAATGCATCTCATATAATAAGATCCTGTAAGGCTCCATATGCTATATCCCCCATAGAGGTGTGTGAGACTGAAATAGTTAATAGCTTAAACATTGCTAAAATCATCAAAGAACAATAGTTCTTGCCCAAAGATGTTTCACTGTGGTGCTCCCAGTGGCCTCAGCTTGATCTGGTCAGGTGAGCAGTGGAGAAGGAGTTCATAGAGAAGATGTTGGGAAATTTCTGAAGTACAAGCCTCTATTGGTTTGCATGTTTGGTAGTAGGGCAGCTACAGGAGTGTCTTCCGTGAGAAGCTGCCAGAAGATTTCCCATGAACCAATGCCAGTCAGCTCCAAACCAGACCCACCATTGTCCAAGGCTGAATCCATCAGTGACAGTGGTGGCATCTTTGGGATAACAGATTTAAGAAAGGGGAAATAGTTGCTGCGAAACAGCAGTACAACCAGAGATATTTGAGAGAAACATCTCTGCAGGCAAAGATGGAGGGGCAGGAGGTTCTCCAGGTGCTGGAGCAGAGATTCCCCCGCAACCTGCAGTGAAGATGATGCTAAGGCAGCTGTGCTCCTGAAGGGAGGGGGACGTGGAGACCCCTATTCTGGAGCAGGTGGATGCATTAAGGAGACTGTGACCCTCTAGGAAGCCCACACTGTAGCAGGCTTCCTGTGGTCCATTGGAGTGAGGAGCTGCTTTAGAGCAGCCAGTTCCTTGGACTGTAACACGTGGAAGGGACCCAAACTGGAGCAGTTTATGAAGAACTGCAGCCCTTGGGAAAGGCTCACATTGGAGAAGTTGTGGAGGACTGTCTCCAGTGGGAGGAATGCCACACTGGAGCAGGGGAGGAGGGTGAGGAGTCCTCCCTCTGAGAAGGAAGGAGTAGCAGAGACAAGGTGTGAACTGACTGCAGCCCCCATCCCCTGTGCCCCTAACAGGAAGGAGGGATAGAACTCAGGAGCAAGGTTGAAAATGGAAAGAAGGGAAGTGTAGGATTAAGAGGGCTTAAGATTTGTTTTATTAATCTCAATATCCTACTCTCATTTGGCTGGTAATAAATGAAACTAATTTTTCCAAGTTTTGCCTGTGACAGTAACCAGTGAGTGATCTCTCCCTGTCCTTATCTCTATCCATAAGCATTTCATTATATTTTCCCTCTCCTGTCCTTCTAAGGAGACAAGTGATAGAATAGCTTTGCTGGGAACCTGGAGTCAGGCAGGGTGAGCCCTTCACAGAACTGATTGCCAGGGAAGCTGTGGAGGGATATTCCTTCTGGCTACAAGTTATGTCAGCTGTTCAATCAGCTAGTCCTTAATTAGGTTCATCTTTTGAAGTAGTCACATAAAACTGGGCAAAACAATTTCAGAAATTACTGTACAGTAAAAATAACAAGACATATTTTAACATTTTTCTTATAATATTTCAGCTATCATTTTGTAATAACATATGGTGATACCATTATCCTAACTGTGTGTTATTATGCTTGGAGTCTATCCGGCTTTGTAGAGAATGGAAAAAATGAGCAGCAGCTGCGTGCCCTTATCAAAAAAAACCACTCCATCACAATAAAAACCCAAAGTTGCAGTTTTTTAATCCATAATCCATTGAATCGCTTATCTCTTTGCAAATATTGGGGTTTACCAAGTGAAATACAGAGTATATATTTTTCTCAAAAAAATGTTTCACTTAAATCTTTCTCGTAATGACATCCGGATTATTATTGTCATCAAATAGTAACTATGAAGGCACCTTTTATGTCTCTTTGGACTCTTGGAGTTGAAATACATTAATTACCTGGTTTGTTCATATTTTAAACCTAACACAAATACCCAGCAGTGTGAGCCTATTATCATGAAACACAAAACCTTTCTTTGCATATATATGGTCCACACACATTGATAAGGACTTCCCTAACTTATACATCCAAGACAGCAAATACTCTTACATGTTGTTAAAAAACAAAAAGTTAATCTTCTCAAATCCTAAAATCTATTTCCACAGGCACTGTGACAAAATGCTTGGAAAACAGATACAAATATCACAGTCCTGTTATTTATTATTTGAACCTCCATGTTGCCACACTTTAGTAACTGACATGTGACAATGTTGGAAAGTAGAAAAGTTCTGTCCTCTTTCCCAGTGATATGAAGTTTCTGTCTGCCATTTAAATCCATTCCCATTCCTATCCTCATGCCCCCTTCAGTCTTTACACAGCATGCTGGATGAAGCAGTTTTAGTCAACATGCTGCTGGCAGCTCTGGCATGGTTAGATATATCATTTAGGCCACAGGACACATTATTATAGCAGCAGGCAGTTAGCATCTCCTTGCATCTGTGGAGTCTTTTTATAAATAAATTCTAAGTAAAACTCTGCATCAGTATCTACTTAAACCAGGAAACTTTTTTGTTAAAGTAAATGTTAGAGAAATTTCTCTCTCTCTCTCTCTGTCTCTCCATATACATACACAATATGAACTAGGAAATGCTGATGGATGAGGGCCATAAATTTGAAACAAATATTGTCAGAGGCTAAAGACAGCCCATTTAGTGCTGCAAATGTAACAGAGAAGATTGAAGTCCTTCCTTACAATGGAAAGACCTTTCTATCTTTATCGAAATTAATACTTTTAAAATTTAAATTTAGTGGCAAGATTCAGTGCCTGCTTTCTGCTTTCCCAAATGAAATACATAAAGTGAAATTGAAATTTCTCAGTGAAGGACTTAAAAGTGGAGCAGATATGGCAGCTGCAAGTAGCTATTTTGAAGTGTCCTCAGAAGAAAGGGTGGTTTCCCATCAGACTTTTGTAATCTGAATCCACAGAGATGAGCATTCAGAGGAGTGAGCTTCAGAGCATTTTCAGATGGACCACGGTGTGTATACACATGCAGCAAGCACTTTACATATATAAGCAGAAACATTTTGTTTTACTGAAATGGAAGATCAAATTCACATAGGCGTGGGATTGAAAAAATGTGCAACTTCATATTCTAATGCTAATAACCAGAGAAAATCTAGTGTGCAGGCAGGGTCAGACAGTAATAAAAGGGAGAATGAAGGTCAGATTAAATTGAATCAGTACCATAAGAACAGAAAGGAAGGTTTTTTGGATGAGTTCTCCAAACTACAGCAGGACTGTAGGAAGGCTCCTAAAAAAGTAATGATTTATTGAGCAAGAGTGAGAAATCCATCAGGCTCCTATTGAATGGAGGGTGCATTATTTCTGCTCTTCTGCATGTAAAGTTTGCTGATGAGCTCCCACAATATTTTGAGACCCAGAAAACCTCTCTTGCACTGCAAGTGAGGAAATAAGTGAGCTCTGGGATGAGCAATAGAGGATGAGGAAAAAAAAAATCTGTAGTTTATTTCATGTACAAAGGGTAAGCATATTTTGAAGTCTTTCCCATGAAGTGTGTGCTCACAAGACCACCTACCCAGAGTCAAAGATTCAAGTTTGCCCTGTGCCCTGAAAAAATATCTTACAGTCCCAGGAATTGCAAAGAGAACAATAGCCTCATTAGTACTAAAGATTGGATATCTGTGTAAATAAACATCATGTTAAAAAGCATTCATTTCTAGCTGGTATAAGTCTTATTAACCTGACATTCAGCAGGGACAAACAAGAACAGTGTCAAATTTGTTTTCCTGACAATCTTTCTTTTGTAGTTTTAGTCATATTGTAAAAAGTTGTTGATGAATGCCATGGTATTGTTACATTTTATAATAAAGCATAAACAAAATAGGTTCTTACAGAACACAATATTAACTGTTCAAAATGTGAAAATGTTATTGCAGTGTAGCTACTTTCCAGTAAATACAGTACTTTTTCAAGAAATAATGTATCACAAAATCATCTCTTATTTGCTTTTGGCAATACATGCCAAAGTTGCTTATCAAAGCCCTGGGTTATTTACATATAAAATATTATGTGGAATTTTCAAGGAACATTGATATTCCCTGTCACTGGAGGGTTTAAATAATGAATTAATGCTGCCCTCTGCAGTTATTTTGGAGTCAGAACCTCTTTCTACTGTTCTTACGGTGGTGGTAACAGTGCTGTGGTTACTACAATGGTTTAAAGATATAAGAAAAGCATTTCTTAAATTAAGCTATTGTAGGTTGGAAAAAACCTCAATCATATATGAGGTCTGGGGATGAGGACACATTTCTTTTCAGACTAGGAGGAAGGTTGCTGTGCTGAAAGCTCCTGTATTTCTTCCAACCTGTATGACTAAAATTAATTCAAGATATCACCACTCCCTACAAACTTTTCCCACCTGAGTGAGAACCTAAAGAAAACACAGGTAAGTTATTGAATAAATGTCTAAGGACACCCAGTTCTGCTCTGTAGCTTCCTGAGACAGTCCTGAGACTATCTAAATATTTTGTCCAAAGGGACCCAAAAAAATCATGGAGTGGAATGACTCATGGAAGAATGAGTCAGACATGGAAGACTGAACATGCCTTGTAGAAAAAGAATGATACAATTTAGCAGGAAACAGTAAACTTTCAGGTCATTTTACAAGGAAGATGCATGCTGTACAAAGCAGGGGAAGAAATAGCAAAAGCAGGTACTGCTCCTCATGACTGTAATTTAGATTGCAACTTTCTAGAAATATGGATTTATATCCATAAATATGCTGATACAGATTAACTCTTGCACAGTAAAGCTTAAAAATTGTTTTCAGATGGACTACTAGGACCTGTTGCTATGAAGAGAATTTTGGACCCCATATTGCCTCATTAGTAAGGAGTGAACAAGATTCAAAACATTATGTATCTTGCTAGAATTTCCCAGACTTCAAAGTCCATGAGCCCTAAAAGTAGGATTTAGCAGGTTTTATTTGAAGTTTAGGAATATTGCTGGAGTTGTACCAAGCATATTAACAACTGCTTGGCTATCATACCAATTACACAAACTCTATATCTTTCTTGTTTAAATTTCTTTGAAGTGCAAACCCATTTATTTATGAATAAAAGGATTGCAAATAAAATTAGTGCACTGCACATTTTTACATCTAAATATCTGCAGCTGGATGAGCTTGTAGTCAGACTTTCTGGATAGCTGGCATAGTCAACGCTGATGAGAAAATTAAGAAAGTCCCAGGGACAGACAACTTAAGGGAGCTGCACCCTAAATATGTGTCAGAAGCCAGTGATTAGTTTTACCTGCTGGAAGTTAGATTCATGTCAGGATTCTTAGTAAAGTATTGCCACCTTATTGATGTTGGATACAAAAGTATGACTTAGAAACACAGAATCCCCACTGACTTAGTGCTAATTCTTCATATACTAGTTTGGTAATTTGAGGGTTTTAAAAGACAGTGACATCGATAACACCTTTTGCATATAACACAACAGGTTTCACATATGTATTTACATTTGGCTTATCTTTTGACTATGGGTAATTCTTTTTAGTTGTGTTGGATTGAATTTCCTTTCTGCTCTACTCAGGGATGTCTTTGAGAAGATAAAACTGGACACTGCACAATATGAACAAAACAAATGCCACTTTTCTGTTTTTCTTCTAACCCTCATATACAGTTTCTCTACCCCTACACAAAAACACACAACCTCGTTGGTAAAAGCCTTCTTGCACTAGGCAATCATGACCTTTCATTGGCTTCTGTGTATCTTGGCATTCACCTTGGCATCCAGCTCTTCTCGGTTTGCCCCTTGTTCTCTTCTTCAGCAGCAGATGTGTTTCTTCTTATCTCTCTTTCAAGGGCAAAACTACAGGCCTAGCTCAGCCTTGTAGAAGCATTCATATCCAGTTTTTTGGCTCATTCATATATATTCATTTTCTTCTAGAAACGTTCTCATATGTTTTCAATTTGGGATTGTGGGATTTTTTCCAGTTTAATATTGCTTACTGTGAAAACACAAAATATTGCTTACTAGCTGAGTAGGAGTGACCTCTGATTTTTCAACCAAGCTGTTAGTGAAAATACTGAAGAATACCACCTAGTAACCCTCCTTTACTTATCCTAGTGAGGTGATGCCCTCCTTTACTTATCCTAGTGCTCTCACGGAGTGCACTTACAGCCCTTAGTGCACCCATCATATTCCACAGTGCTTACATCTGTCTAGGAAGAAGTAAGACACCAAGGAACCTATGTTCATCCTGGTGCATGCATTTAAACAACAAAAACTGCTCATTCATTGAGTTGTTTTGAAATCTATTGTACCAGAAACCCGTTATATTTTATCCAGTTTTATGTCTGTCCCTCTAATGACTCAGCTTGCACCAATTAAGGGGAGAATTTTAGCATTGCATACTTTGTTGAAACACTGAAATATTAAGAAATTTCTCAAAGGTCTGAGCCCATAGTTGTAACTGCAGGCAAAAATTGTTGCTTGTTAAAAAACAATTAGGGGAGAAAAAAAAAGGAAAATAAAAGGTAACAAAAATGGCTATATCTGAGAATTCTGATTACAAGTCCAGAATTCCCATTTGTGTAACTTGCAAGCTAGAAGATAGTCAGAAGGAGCAGAGCTGATGATAAGCAAGAAAGACTGCTGTGAGCTTTGATGAATACCAGGCTCACAGACTATCCAGCTTCAACCATTTTCCTGTTTTTTTGATTAACACTGCTCCGTAACTGATCCAACCTGAAACTGCAGCGTCATTCCTATAATTCACACAAGTGCACTTTGAAACAGAAGCTTGTAAGCAGACAAAATCAAAAGCACAGTGTCAAATATAAATCACCTGTCATTCTTTTCAGGTCTTCCCTGGCTCTGTTCTCACTTCACCCCCTCTGTTGTTTGTCGCCATAAAATAGGTATTTCCCATCAGTGGTGACAGCTTCATCAGCTACTTGTCTTACTATAAAAATTTACAGAAAATGTACATCTTCTTTCAAATAAGCTCATTCACTTAAAAGAAAATGTACAGCCTCTGTAGGAAACGTGAGCAGAGTGTCAGGAATGGAGGTGAAATGATTTGTGAAGACACATGTAGTCAGGGCAGGATTACAAGGAGGTGACAATCCAGGTTTGAGGTCCTGTTCACTGATGTGTTTGCTTTCCTTTCACAACAGCACCATCCTGCAGCAGTCTCACATGGCTCACTCTCTGATGTATTTTTTAGGGGACGTTTTGTTTCTTAATCTGGCAAATTCCAAGTATTAGTTGATATAAATACTTCAGTTTTTTGCTTTGAGCATGTATTATACAGATAACATAACCTCATGGGTGTCTGATAACACCAGTGACCTATGATGTCATTTCACAGGGGAAAAAAAAAAAAAANAAAAAAAAAAAAAAAAAAAAAAAAAAAAAAAGAGTATTGCAAGGTTTGCTGTGCAGGATGCAGTCCTACACAGTGCTCTCCTTGAACCACAAGGAAATGCAATGCGAAGAAAATTGAATTCCACAAGTGGCATTAAACAGGCAAAATGGGAACAGCTGCCTAATGTTATTAATAATCCTTTTCCCTTCTCCTAGCTACTATTTGATAACTTGTCTTGACTGAACTCCCAGATAATCTTCCTTTTTCCTCACCTCTAAATCTGCTTTGCTGCTTTAATTGCGTAGGGAGAATATAGATTCTATGAATCAGCTGCACTTCATTTTCTTGAGCAGAGTGAAAGCAAAGATAAAAGTTAAGAGGCTAGAGAGAAATATTTATCTGCAACAATTTAGCATGCACTGGGAAAATATCTTTCAGACAGGGAAAATTGAAACAATTTTGAAGGACATACATCAAAGACTTTCAGACACACTTGTGTGTACTTCCTTTAATAAAAATGTTCTCCTGATGAAAACGTCCATGCTCTAGTGGTTTGGAGAAGCTGTTGAGCAGAAATTTTTAATCCCTTCAGATACGTGGCATGGCTTCCTGCAAAATTTTTGGTTTATTGCTATAAATATGTGTACAGAGAATGTGACAAGAAGAAGCATTCCCTTGGCTCGTTCTCTTTTATGAAAAAGCAAATTATTGCAATGTTTAAGCCCAGTAAGTTTGAAATTTCAAAAAGCTGCATGTGTTTATATATCAGAACATGAGTGTAAATTCAAATCTTATCACTTCATTATCTTAGTTGTGCTGCTTTATGAAGGCTACTCTACAAGGTAAGAGAAAGCATCCAAGAAAAGATGGGACAACATGGAATTTCATATTAGGCTTTTCTACCCTTCAATTAGGTACAGATTGCCAAAAGTTAAAGGGAAAAAGAGTTTTTCTAATTTATTGTAACATTATCATCAATGTGTTTCACATGGATTATGTTTTGTCACTCATCACCAATTCCAGCTCATTTAAGGGAAAGAACAGAGTTCTAGGAAAGAAACAAAATTAGTATTTATTGTTCCTCATGCCCAATATGGATTTTAGGGTTCAGTTATCTCAGAAAAACCCTATGAGGTACTATAGAAAGAGAACATAAGCATCAGATGAGCAACAGCCAAACATGAACCAATGTGCATGTGAGATTAGCTTGCCATAGAAGTTTTGCAAAGCCTTTATCTATTCTTCCCTAGCTTCATGAGCCAAGGCTCTACAAGTGCAACCATTCAATCAAACAAACACATTTACAAACACAATTCTGGGTTCTTGTAGGCACACGTGAAGAATTTGATTTCATGCGAACTAACCCAATTAATTTAACACCATAAATATCTATAATTTCTCTACAAGCATGTATCAAAACAACTTTGGTTTTAGTTATGACTGTTCCATGGCATTACTCTTCAGGAAATGATGTGGTATTTGTTGGACTCTACGTATCACCCACAGTGTTCCCTCCAGCTTGCTGCTGCTGGAAGCATCTCACTTTCATGATGTGCCTCTCTGTCCCCTTATCCTTAGGCTGTGCTCATACTAGTGTGTGGGTCTTTACTTTGAAACTCTGAACCCCTGCTCTGAAAGAAGAACTAAGAATCCCCACATATCTTTACTGACAAGGCTGGTGCATTCTTGGCTGTACTTGAATTTTCAACAAAAATAATAAGACCTAGGTGTTTAACAGAGAATGCTGGCATTTCTAGGTGTTGCACATGTGCTAAAAAGAGCAGAGAATTCTTCTGTTTTTATTATTATAGAACTAGATTCAGATGTAGATGGTATCTACTAATTCCCAATAGGTTTCAGAATTATCTCTGCTGTGCTTCCACATAAGCCATTTATTTTACAGGACAAGGAAATTGCATAAGAATCATATCAAATGCACCTACCTACTAGACTTGCTTCAGTATATCAGTTTTTCTTGTTCTGGGGAGCCTGAACTGCAGGCAATACTTGAGAGGGGCCTTAAATGCCAACCAGAAGGGAAGAACCACCTCCCCACTTGGGAAGTGATAGCAGGGGATAGCAATGAGCTAGCAAGCAATGAGGGCCATGCTTATGATCACACTATCCCAGGATGTAGCTGGCTTTCATTGCTGCAAGGGCACACTTGGCTCAACTCATGCTTAACTTGCTGTCAACCAGGACCTCTTCTGTGAAATTGCTCTCCAGCCAGCTGCCCCCAGCCTGTTCTCCTGCATGGGATCAGCCTACTCCAGATGCAGGACCTTGCATTAGTTGTTGAGATTTGTGTGAAACTGTAAAAAATCTTCATAGGGCCAAGGTGAGAAAACAGGCACTCCTGTCCTCTAGTCACCAGAACCTGTCCCTGCCTCACAGAAGGTCATCAGGCTGGTCAGATCAGATTTGCCTTTAGTTAAGGATAATTAAGTTAGTTTAGATAATTAAGTTAGATAATTTAGTTAGGGATAGTTAAGGCAATTAGGATATTCCAAATCACTTTCTTAATTTTCTTGTTCTTGTACATGACCTCCAGGAAGATTTTCTCTGTAACTTTCCTAGTGACCAGAACCCCTCTGTAGCTCCCTGCATCATCACAAAAGGATTGAGTCCTTTTCCTGCTCATATTCAGCAGTTATTCACCCATTACACCACCAAAAATCGTATCAGGAATGGGGCTCTGAGCAGCCTGGTCTAGCAAAGATGTCACTGCCCCTGCCAGGGCCATTGGAACTAGATGATCTTTAAGGTCTTGTGTTGCTGTAGAGCCTTTGTTAGTTGCTGTAAATATATGGGTGAATACTTAATTTTGTTCCCTTGCTGCTGCCTTGTTGTTCTAATATTTTTCTTTAGCAGCTTTGTCATAGAACACAATGCCTTTCCTGTCTCTGAAACTGCCACCTTACACATGCAGCAGCTCTTCCTGCCAGAGCCACAAGGCCACATTCAGTTGCATCAGGAGTGGTTTCAAGTCCGATTTAAACCAGTCACCTTCAGCTTCTGAGCCTGAAGCACTTGAATTTGTCCCTTCTTTACAAATGGTGATTAATGATGTAAATTATGGCTTGTCATACACAGGGTGTAAAGTCATCTCTCACCAGATAATCCTCATCTTTTGGTAGTAGTTTAGGGACCTGCAACCATTAGACTCTTGAAACTGGGCTCGTCTTTCTCTTCATGACTTTGCACAAGTCTCTAATGTCTGAACCACTTATTGTGGTTCAGTGCTGTGGTAGGCATTCAAGAGGATTTGGAGAGGGAAATTGGGCCTTTCAGTTATTTTCCCAAAAATAATGAAGATGTATTCAGACAGTTGAAGTTACAGGAGGAGAATTTTAAGTTACTCTGAACATATTTCCCTTTTTCTTTCAGAAAAAATGTCATGAGAGATAATTGATTGATTAAATTATTCTTTTCTCCTCCATGAAGTAGTCTCAGGTCATCATGACAGGAAATCAAATGAGTTCGGAGAATAGATAAAGAGGAGGAGAAACAAGAAAGTAGAAAAACTTTCTAGGATTGCACCATGGTAATTTCACAATTGCTGCTTTACAGTTCATATATTATCCACAAAATAACTTCCATGTATTCTGCAGTTCACACAGCAAGCAGGACAAGAATGTATTAATCACAATGGAATGAATTGCTGGTTCATAGACTAAAAGAAATAGAAACTACAGAATCTGAAGGACACTTGGGAAGGAACTGATCTTCAGGAATACTGGAGATAGTATCAAAGTAATATATTACATTTAATCAAATAAGATCCAAATATTCCGATCAAACTCAAGTGGGGTTTAAGGGTTTGGGTTTTTTTTGGTTGGTTGGTTGGGGGTTTTTTTGTGAAGTGCTGAGAAAATGCAGACAAAGAGACAGGGCACAGTCTCAGTGGAACACACACAGGCAGCTCTCGTTGGGGCTTTGATGCACCAGAGACAGTATTGTGAGCTAAGTAATGGAACTCGGGTTAACCTCTGCAATAAGCAGGAGACCATTAACGGAGCAGAGTGTCCCTGGAAATATTCCATCCATGTTCTCATGCTCTCTCTGATGGCATTTGTAGTCACACTAAGGCTCATGCCATACCAGCGGTCTCTGGTATGATGACATGATATTATATGATCTATGATCTATGAGATGATGCTGCTGCCTACAGAGTTTTACAGATACCATCTTTTGCAGTTACCATCTGGCACCAGGTTCTGAAGATTTATGTCTTCTGTTTCAGCAGCTAAAGCAGTGGAATACTTTTTTTTTTTTCTTTTTTTTTTTTTTTTTCGAAAAGAGGACCTAATGCTTTTATTGTGTTATGGTTTGACTTCATAGAGTCTAAGAAAATGCCAAATACAAGATTTACGATGAAATGGAGAGTTAGCAACAAAAAATTGAAATAAAAAAGCTTTTCTTTGTATCTCCATTTATGCATCAGCAGTCACAGACAATATTTGCTCGAATGTTTAAGTTTTCTGATTGCTCAGGGCTGCAATTTAACATGCTTTAACTATCATTATCTTAATAATGCCTTTCTGCTCTCCAGCCCAAGACAGAACAGACATTACTATCTCCCAAGAGTGCAGTAGTAGATGCATAGTGTTGCATGTCTTTTTACATGGCCTTAGATAAGGTATTTTAATACAATTTTTTTTCATTTATTTTAGTTTTATTTAGATGATTTTTTAAAAGCAAATTCTGAACAGGTACTAAAAACATTCAGGTACAAATTGTATGTCAGCAGTGAAGTAATGCTAATGAATATTTAATCCTTAAGTAGTAAAATAGAGAAAGTCAGCTGGAAAAAAAATCAGCCTGTATGGAGACAAAACATCTGTTATATATCCATAAGATACTGTGGGACTACTGCCATCTCCTGGAACATTAAACAATGGCAAGGGAACACTAAATGAAATACTTGTGTGAACTAACAAGGTTTAGGGCTTGAGAGACAGAATAAACAAAACTTCAGGGATGACTCATTTGCCTATTGTCTATTTTACATATCATCTTCCAGTTCTTCACCGCTTACATATTTGACTTCTAAAAAGCAGGTCAATATAATTTTATAAGCACAGCAATATAGTACTCCTTTAATTTAAGTTGTGAGGAAGAGAGATATAAGCATTTGTTTTAGTCTACTCCTGAGAAGTTTCACAGAATGATCAGGGGAATCGTGTAACTTTTTTCATTTATATCATACTGATTGACATGTCTTGTCCTTGTTTACTAATAGGGCTTGCTGAAGTGTTGTATTTTGTACTAACCTATAATTCAGAAGATCTATGTTTGTGTTATACATTTTGTGGTAACCTTCTCGCACATTTCACTGTTTTCCTGCTGAAACACTGAAAGAGTTGGATTTATCACAGCCTCAGACTTTCCAGAGACAGGTTAGATTTTAGGAGCACTGAAAATAAGCAATTAATTATAAATAAACAATATACATACATATACATATACATATACATATACATATACATATACATATACATATACATATACATATACATATACATATACATATACAAATGCTCTTTATTCTCCCTGACTGGTATAACACTCCGTTTCCAAAAAAACAGCAACTCCTACTTAACTTTAAAACCTTGAATAGCCACCTATTGGATGAAACTACTGAATGCATACTTGCATGATTTGAAGGAATGCAACATTTCTCTCTAACTTCTGAATTATTAGCCTGTGGCATAACTAATCTTGGAATGTTTTCATTTGTTTTACCAGTTTCTCCCAATCACTATCTCATTTTGTGTTGGATGTCTTCCAGCCCAGAACTACAACTGACTCCTGGATGATTTTCCACAGAAAAACTCAAGCAGACAAACACAAAACGTTAACCTGCTCGAGACCTCTGCCCACTGGGGATGTGTGGCAGGAGCAAGACTGCAGCTGCCCGCCTACAGCCAGCAAGACACGAGAGATCTCAGGTGGCCTTTGGGACAGGGCTGCCAAACTCCTCTGGGTGAGCTCTTCAACACCTGGCACCCTGCCTGGGGTTTATCTTGTCTGTTAATGCCAGCCATCCACCTTGCTCCCCCCCAGGCTGGCTCCTCCAGAAAGAAGCTGCTTTGCCTCGGCCCACTCAGTGCCTCTCACTCATAAAAGATAATTTTATGCTCTTGGCACAGCTAAGAATACCACCCTGTTGGCTCAGAAGATAAAAGCCCATGCTATGAAAAAGTCCTTCTAGCTCAGGTGAGATGGTGGAGTCTTCAGGTAATCTGGACACGAGTTCATGATAAAGGGCAAGTGACATACTCCAATCTTAAATAACAATGACAATAAAAATCTTGGACAAGACCTGTGTGACAAGATCTGTGCAACATTTCACCGTCAATAAGATCCCCCCTCTGTGAAAAATCCTGAGAGGTTTCTTCATTTTACCATGCTGGCCAAAATGAGATACAACTAGGAAATCCTGAGTGAGTGAGTGTATTAGTTACATAGCACTGTTTCTATAATGTGAAATTCATTTTTTCAATGTTCTGGGGTTACACTATTCTTGTCTTGGTGAGAAGAATGTAAACATTTATTTACTATGAAAATACAGGAGAAAATGAGATTTGTGTTCCATCTTTTGGCACCTGATTGAGTATAAATTTGTATAATATTATAATACTGAATTTATTCTACTTGAGCCATTTTTAACTGTGTTGAGTTGGAGTGTTTCAACATGAGAACCTTGGCAAAAGAGGAAAGAAATGTTTTCATCAGTTTTTATCCTACATACTGATTTTGCTTGTAGTGAACAGTATTTTGCAGAGCATAGGTTGCATAAAGCTATGGAGACAATCTGTCATCTGTCAGTAAGTGTTATCCAAGTTATGTTGTGTCCCTAGGAAACACAAAATAGTACTTAAATAAGCATGACAGTGTAAATTAGTTATTGACTTTCTGTTGCCCTTGGATCTTATGCAAAACTGTTCTCTACATTCTAGTTTTGAACAGCTACTATGATGTTGGCACCAATGTTATCTGCAGGGAGGTGGGGGATTTATTGCTTCAGGCTTCTCTTGCCTTTGCAAAGCAGAGTTATTTCTCACTGTGCCTCTGTTTTCAAATAGAAGCTGTGCAGTCTATCAGATCATGCAGACATGACCTTTGAGCTGTTTGTAAGTGCATAGTGCTCAGCCTAAGTATGTATAAAAATATGCCAAGTCCTAGAAAGCCTTCTATGTTCAAAAAAAAAAAAAAAAAAAAAAAGCTGAGATGCACTTTTAGTGCACAAGTAGAGAAATGTGTGGGGTCTTCCTTTTATTACTTTTGTATAACTGGAATAAAAACACTGGCACCAGCAAGCCAATTAATTAAAATTTACTGAATAACTAGGAGTAGCACAGAAGCAGCAAATCCTCAGGGTGCCACCCTTTGGTTGTCTGCTGCCCAAAAGCAGCATTACAAAAGCAACTGTACTTGACAGAGTTGATCTAGGTTAATGGAGCCTGAACTGCTCTTCCAGGAGTATTTCCCAACAGAGACTGTCATTGTCACTACTGAGCATCCGAGGTGGGCCATGCTCAGGGAACACTTTAAGGTCTTCCCCCAAAAATATCAGAGGCAATGTTCTGTAAACAGCTACACTTGGCCTACTTTTTTTAAGAAAAAAAAAAAAAAAAAACCAAAAACAACAACAAAATGAAACAAAAATAACAACAAAAAGATCCAATAAAAGTGGCATGGGATGGAGGGGTGGGGAATGGCTATAAGGGGGTTTTTTTCAGACCTACGTCTGTTAAACTTCAACAAGGTATTAAGAGTCAAGGTATTTATTTAGCAAATGCAGAATATTTTACTGAATATTACCTAAAGAGGGGTTTTTTTTAAATTTTGACAAATTAAAAAGAAACTTTAATTTAACTTCAATGTAGTATATATATATATATATATATATATTTAAAGCAAAGGAAATTTTGACAACATCTAATTTGATACTTCTGGGGGTGAAAACTTTAATGCGAGTCCAAATTCATAAGCCATTCTAAAATGATCAAAATCTAAATGCACTGCCTATTGGATAAGGTGGTAAAAGCTTCAGTGCACATCCACAAAAGAGCATGGAGAAACAATGGCAGCAGGAGGAACCTGAATAATAACTTGCCCTGACTGCACCCAGGCCCATTGCAGAGCCCCTCTTAAAAACATTTAATGCTATTTGGTCAGAGCACAGATTGACTACCAGATTGGTTCAACACACTAAATTCGATTTTGTGGATTCCAAAGACATTGAAGCCATGCTGCTCTTTCTTCGGTAGAGCTCTTCAAGGAGTACCAGGAGATCTCTTACCCCACGAATACATTATTTATTTGTTGTAGAAGAAACAGAGAGGAATTACAGATATGACTGGTGAGCCAACAAGGCTAAGGATGAAATTAAAATGAAAGCACTGTTTGAATGAAGTTAGAGAAACCAGTTTAGCAAGCCAAAAGGCATTCTTCCCCCTGATAGAACAATGCTAGGACCCTTCCCCCTCTGTTTCAACAGGAGGGGTTTAGATGATGGGATTTAGATAGCTAAATGCATGGAAATACAGTGATTCCTAATAGGCTGCACGCAAATGTTACTGCATTAGTATACATACAAAGACTGGTTGGTGAAGGAACAGAATATTCAATGTATAGAAGGTTATATAAGTGATTGTAAAAAGAGAGCTCACTCTCTTACTCTTTCACCTCTTACTCTCTTTAACTCTCTTAACTCTCTCTCTTAACCTCTTGCTCTCTTACTCGCTTAACATCCTAGCACTCTCTCTTACCCTCTTACTCTCTGACTCTCTGACCACTTAACCCTTACCCCTTAACTCCTAAGGCTCTTAATTCTTTGACTCTCTTAATTCCTGAACCCTCTTAGATTGTTCCCTTGTCCCTTGTCCCCGTTCCTTTCCCCATGCTCTACCCCTTTTCCCTGTTTTTTCCTCTGAGCCTGCTCTGAGCTGTGTCTGGCAGCTCTTAGCAGGGCTCTCTCACCTGCGCCCTAAAATAAACTACAAGTTTCAGATTCAACTATAGAGGTGTCTGCCATGTCCTGACTGTCCGCACCCAAGGGATCTCTTACATTTATTATTAGAAGATCCTGAGATCCTGGTTGCACTTCTTTTGAATCCTGTTAACTTCAGTGAAGTTATTGGTGACTGACTCAAGCAGGATTTACTGGAACACCAGAATGCATCTCCATTCACTTGTATGACTTGCTTGATGACATTCAATATCCCTCCAGTTTTGTAGAGAATAAATCCATTGTCTTACATTTGCCAGCAAAGACCATAAAAGAAAATTACATCGTTTCTGTAGCTGCTGAAGTCTTACCTTTACTAACTGTATAAATATTACTTACACATTCTGGAAATTTTAAGCATAATTTTTCATCACTAGAGTTGGGAAATGCAACCTAAATCTTTTGCCTGAAAGGCTTTTGGCTCGCAGGGAAACTCATCCTGAGCATGAATGCCTAAAGTCCCTTGGGACATCTGCCAACAGAAAACAGCTCTATGGAATATGGGGTTATTGGGTTCTGGGGGATTCTAGTGACTGCCACTGTACACCCAGAATGGTCTGACTAGCAAAAGCCTTCCTTAGAGACTGGGGATACAGTGAAATTTGCCCAAGGTGGAAAATTTCCAGTTTTAACACTGTCATAACTGTATGAAAGAGTAATTAGGAGCATTTTAGAGTGATCATCAAGAGAAATCTGACCACCAGTTATTGATGGTGCATTTAGTCATAGATGGCATAAAACAATAAATGACACCTATTGCTACCTTCAAAATCAAGCTGAGCCACACTTAATTTAATACAATTGCAAATACAACCAAAAGAGTAAGTCATGTTCCTGCTAAATGATCAGGTGCTTCATGGTCTGATTCAGAAAAGTATTTAAATCTAATTCTAACTAAAGCGGTTGCCTTGTTTTATTGCATACGCACAGATTGTAGCAAAAAGAAGTAAATGAGGCTTAAAAATTATCCTGAAATGAAGTCACCCAGCTGTATTTATGCTCTTGAATATGTAACCATTTTGGCAAATAATAGAAAATTGCTCTGAAGATACGGAAGTTGTGTTACATCAATCTGCTAATTTTAAAATACCTTATTTAGAAGAATTATGCAATATATGATGCAAGAAAATCCTCCTGTGGCAACATGCAGCATTTGTCCATTTAAAATGTGTATATTCATATTAACCTTTATATCTGCAGGCACCACATACTTATTATCATTTGCAAAGTTCAACAATTTGTGACAGGGCAGAAAAGGAATTCATTATATGTAGCAACAGAAAACAGTTTTCTAGTGTCAAGCAGCTGGTACAAAATTAGCTAAACCACTATATCACAATTCTTCACCATTGTGATTCTTTAGGTCATCCTCAAGGGCCTTCAATTTTATTATGTTCAGAACTTGGCACCTGCTAATTTGCAGAATCAGGAAATAGAAGGAAGCAATATATTTTAATATATTTTTCTTCTGAGAAGGATTTTTCTTTAGTTAAGAAGGCAAAATATCAGTCATGTTGAAAATATTAAAAACCAGAAACTTGACTAATACCCACAGCAAGGTCAATGCCAATTTTTTTTATCAAACTTTGGAAAGAAAATGTGCTGCATGACAAAGAAACCTTCCCTAACCCTGAGAGAAATTGTCCATATACGGGGACATTTGAATTCCTTGTTCAACAGCCAAAGAAGTTAAGAAAAAGCTATGATAAGACACACAGGGTTATCGTTCCTTAAAAAGTTCTTGCTGCTGCCAATTTCCATGGGTATGTTGGCTAAAATGAAAAAAAAAAAAAAATTAGGTAATTGTCCTTCTGTATAAAATGGTTATATGACTTGTACACCAGTATTAGTGCTATCATCTAATATCTGCTGTTACCTTCCCAGAAAAATCAGATATTCAGAGGAATATTTGTATGAGGAAGGTGAGAGAAAGCCACCTACAAGCATCATACAAGCCTAAGACTATGTAGGGCAGGATTGATCCCCCTCAAATAGAAAGCAGATCTAGAATTTTCATACTGTAATGGATTTATGAGTATAAGCTATTCTTTCAAAAATTGATTCTGTGTTTAGGTTTTGTTCTGATATGAATAGGTGGATTTCAGTCCTGAATCAGGGAGGTGATTTCATAGCATGGTTTGAAGAGATTTTCTTAACCCTTCTGGATATCCCCTGTGACTTTGGGAATCACTCATGTTGGTGTTTGCCTGTAACATACACTCACACAGAGCTTAAACCTCAACAGTTACTACTTTGGTGAAAAAACAACACAAAAACTACATGTTATTAGCAGGGTTTTTTCAAAGCTGAAATCTGGAAGAAATCCAAGCTGTCAGGGGCTAATAGCGTGAACTACAGAGATATTCTCCCATTGCAGTTACAATGATGAATAACTAATTTTTATCACTCTGAGATGTAATAAAACATGTCTTCAGAAGATTTTTTTTTTTATTATTTAATCTTTATAAAAGAGCTGTCAATATATTTCAGAGAAGCTGCTCTGCTGACCAGCAGTAGTCCAATGGGAAGTTTTAAGAGTAAATATATCAGGATCTTAATAGCCATTCTGCTAGAAATGTGTCAATAGTTACTAATGCCAGCAAAATACAGGCTGGGAGATGGCATGGATGTAGATGAGAAGTGTAGCCATAGACACTACTTCTATGCAACATTAATTTTCTAGAGCCTTGATTGGAAAATCAAGCAGTTAGTAGGCTGCTTTTGTTTTGGGTGTCATCCCAGCAAAACCCCAAGATTCATAGCAAAGTATACCTGCCCCCTTCTTCACTATTCTTCAAAAAGTCCTTGTAGCTGGTTAGTTGGCTGACTCAGCTGTGCAAGGACACAGATCATGTAAATACACATCACATCACTAGATGTCCTCCTCCCACAAAATTTCTTGTCATTCTCAGCTAGCAAACCTCTTAAAAAGGACCTAGACCCATGTGCAGCACTATTGCCAGTGCAACTGTGTGTGTTCACAAACCTTTGTTTCTGGACCTGTGTCCAGAAAGCAGCGGCAGGGTAGATTAGAGCCTTCAAGCCCAAACACAGGAGCACAGCACTGGCTGGGAGTGGGTAATGGCGCTCACCACTCCTCCCAGGCAGACTCTTGCTTTACCACACCTGTCTTGTCATCACTATTTTCAGTGTGTCATCACTATTTTCAGTGATGATCTCATTCTAATGACAAAGGCCTGAGGCTGGAATCACCTGTATTACTATATAAGTAATGATAACCTTTTGACTGGAAAATGAGGAGCAGATCATAAACTTCAATCTATGGAAAGTGAGCTTACTACAGGTCAGGCACCAAAAGCCTAATTAAAGTATTGAGTTGCATCATTATACTAACAATTTTTAAGTTTGCATGGTCAAAATGTTGTGTAGCAGAGCCTGGTGTATTTTCTAACCCAAGAAATTATGCAAGGTATTAAGCAGAGCGAAGGGTGTACTTTGACATTAACTGACTATATATTTCACTTTATTGACTTACTAGAAGAAAAGCTGTTTTACTTACAGGTCAAACTTTGCCTTTATTTTTTCCTTCTATAACTTCAATGGAGGATTGAATTTATGGCAAATATTGACTTCCTACCTTGTCTACAAATCTGAGCTTATGATTAGGTTGTGGGGTTTTTTTCCTTAGAAAGCAAGCTTTCCTTATTTACACAATGGAGACATAAGTGGATGTTGAGATATATGAACAAAAATATTGGAATAAAATTAACTTCACTCTTGCAAAGGCGTTTGATTCTTTGAAGAATCAAAATGATTTTGCAAGGATATGGATTTTTCAGTGCAGTTTTTTGTTCAGATTTCAGGCTTACAGAAATACAAAATGTCAGATTTCTTTCACCCATGGCTTTCGCCCATTCCATTCTAAACATTAGCCAACAACTAACACTTTGGCTTGAGGCCACTGGGAACATCCTGCTTTGCAGTTTCTGCTGCCACAAGCCACAATGTCATGAAATGCCAAAGACTATCTGCAGGTCAGGGTGGGAAATGACTGGGAAGAAGGAAACTCTTATGGATCAGTCAGAGAAATCAAGCTGAAGAAAGGAACTGAAAAACCCTATAATAAGCTGAAATGGCCATGTTTAGTGAAACAGTCCCCGTTCTAAACACATAGACTTTCCATTAATGCTTAATAATTGGCAAAAATGCAACCCTGTCTTTTTTTACTTGCAGGTATCTTACACAGCAGGACCACTTTGATCAAATATTTCCTTTAGGACCTGAACTTGCACAAGCAGGAGTCATTTCAGAGATAGACTGCATAAGGTCATTTTCACTCCAGAATATAGCAATTCAGGATGTAATTGTCACCTCACATTGTATTTACCCACATCAAAGTGCCATTTGAGACAGCAGGGGAGGAACTCAATGAGACCACAAGTTCATGTTTGCCTCCTTAGGACACTTATGTGGATATTGGTGTCTTGATGGTAAATCTCACCTTGTGAGAAAACACATGGTTAGAGAAAGACAAAAATAAATGTTTCCATATAACATCTTTCCAAAACAGACTAAAGGAGTTAACCTGTGAGAGATAAGCTACCCTTGATTGGGCCATCAGCACAAATAGAGTTTGAATGTTGTCATTTTACACCTTTTGCACTAAACAAAGTTAAATTNCTGGGCCATCAGCACAGAGTTTGAATGTTTTGCACTAAACAAAGTTAAATTGAATGTTTTTGTCCTTATTGCTTGATACATCTGCATTCTGGTTTTTTCTCCCCAGCTAGTAGCTTCCCCTTCTAATTTTAGTAAGACATGTGCAAATCACAGTTTAGCAATATGGTTTTTTTAAGTAGCTATTCTGGGGATATTAATGCTTCATATATAAGCAATCAGCTCATGAAACACCTCACAGGTTTGTGGTTCTTTTTTATTCCAGGAACTAGGTGGCAAAAAGCATAGAAGTAACTCAGATGTGTTTTCTGGCTTTGTGTTTGCTGAGAAATGAGAAACCTGAAAAGTAGCTCAATTGATTTTGAGCAGCTGATATGAAAACAGTTTTTGTGTTCAGCTGATCCTGTCATAACACATAAAGGTGCTGTAGCTCGCAAAATACAGCACAGGGCAACATGGCCTGGAAGTCTCACAGAATTTCAGAAGGGTGTTATTTTACTCTCACATATGCAGGAAAACTTCAGGTGACACCTTTCCTCCCGAGCTGACCCAAGTATGCTCAGAAAAAGAAATAATGCAGAACAGGTGTGAGGAGACAAGGCTATGGTGAGAATATGGAAGCACTTTACCAAAAAGCTCTAATTCTCCTCCCTTTTACACAGGTGTCACACCAGTTTTCCCTGAGCATGACAGTGCATTTGCACTTTGCCTAGACAAGAGCTCCAGCTGAGTCCATAGTGGTGCCGTATAATTTGTATGTATTTACCTTCCAAATTTCCAAAGCTTGAGCTAAGAAACTGGTCAAAATACTGCACCTTACACAAGAAGTGTTTAATCAAATTTCAGTACAAAACAGGCAGTGGCCATAATTAGATGGCAGAAAACAAAAAGGTAAAGCCAAACTTACTTCTGCTCACCCTCATTTCTTCTCTGCTTAATCACTGATCTCAAAGTAAGTTTGGGTGAAGACTGTAGCAAGAGGTTTTTGTTCATTTTTAGATAACACTGAGATAAAAATTATTAGGTTTTGCTTTCTGTATAATAAAAAAATTTTATGGGCTGACATGCCTGCTGCACTGTAGGTGAAGTGAAAGCCTTTTTTTGGGGGGGGACTTGCAACATCATCAGTTTCAGGGTGAGATGTTTCCTGTTCTGTTAAATGGAAGCCTGTGGTGTAAAAATAGACCATGCTATATACAGAAAGCTTAAGCCTACTGAAGTTTTACATATTTAGAATGTTCACTAATCATTATCAATTAAAAAGGCTGCTTCATTCTGCAAAAAAAGAATCATAATGGTGCAATTAACTGCAGGGCCTGATGAAAATATTTATTTGGGAAAAAAATGGTATCAAATTTAATCCAGAAGTGGTGTTTATAGTAACAGTCAAGGCTTTTAAACTGCTTCAATTACAAGTTGTTTCCTAAATACCTTGTAACTCAGTAAGACTGCGCTACCAGTGGCTTTGCATCTGGTAACTATCAAGCAGGTTCTGAAAGGCAAGAACAGAAAAGCAGTACTTGCTCTGAGTGTCTGGGGCACTGGAAGTATACAGTGTTCCCATTAGACTTTCTACCATTCAAGATTACGGCTGAGAACAAAAGTATTGATTCCACATTACTGCGAGAGAGAGTAACGTAGTTCTTACCCAGTATCCTGTTCCTGCAAATGCTTGGAAATTAGAAGGATATCCTGGGTTAAATTCCTTCCAGGTCTGTGCCAGTAGCAATTATGTGTTATGTGTTATCAGGTTTATAGCTATTGTGGTCCTAACACCCAGAATATTTTCAGGAGGAGAAGCTCCGTGCTTTAGCTCTGTACCAGCAGCAGTGGTTTCATGCAGAGCCCTAGAGATGTGTGGGCAACTCAAACCTCTTCAAGCCTGCAGTGTCTGACTTCATGGGTTCCCATAAATCACTACTGCAAAAGCTTCTCAAAGAGTGTTGGAGGCAGGAGGGTCCGTGTGCTCATCATAGCACACCGTGTTAAAGCAGAGACAGTGCACAAAGACCTACAAGCTGATCCAGGAACTCATTAACTTTGACTGGATTTATGACAAACATCATTCTCAAAAAAAAAAAAAAAAAAAAAAAAAAAAAAAAAAAAAAAAAAAAAAACCCCCCACCCCAAAAAAACCAAAAACCA
>VWZN01015907.1:112154-126596 GCA_013396955.1 Regulus satrapa
TGGGCGCCCGCCCTCCCCCCCCCCCCCCCCCTGGTGGCCGGGAGCGGTCCTGCCCCCGGCCCCGAGCCAGCGCCCTGCCCTGCCCTGCTGCTGCTTGACCAAGGGATTTTTGGGACAGTGACGGAGGCTCCGTGGCTGCCGAGAGGGGGAATGGTGTTTCCAGGCGTGTGACATCTCTGCTCGTCATGTCTAAGGCGGAGAAAAAATGCAAGATCTTTATGTCTTCTCTCTGGCTTGCTGTACACCTAGAAAGATAACAGCTTGTAGAGACTGTTTATTTTCCCCTCACAGCCAACAGCTGGTAAAATAAATTCAGAAACAAATTTTGGAAGTGCATTGTGCCCAGAGTCCATATAGGATCAGGATCTCAAATGACCTCTAGCTGACAAACATATGCATTTATCACTGGTCTGGTGCAACGAGGATCACCTGATAAGGACTACACCATGACTGTTTCTCTTTTGCATTGACTGCTGAACAGATAGAAACTGTTTCCTGTGGCAAACTTCCTTCTGCCAGTGATGCAGATAATGGCGATTCCACGGGCAAATCGAAGCTACATTTTGTCTTCATTTTATTCTGAAATAGGAGTTTGTCTGTTGTACACTAGGCAGTCATTTACTACTTGTTTTCTTTTATTTATGTGTAAGAGTTGAAGCATAAAGCGATCCTCAGATGTAGTTAAAGTGAGGCAACAGCTGCCAGTGTGACCATGACTACAGCAGCACCATAATGACATAAATCAAGGGGTTTTTTTCATCTTTGAGCTAGCATACAGTAAAAAATATACTTTAAATTGAACTCTATTGTAGTTAAAAGAAATGCATAGATTTGTCTGCTGGGGACTAATGGGGACAAAAGCTGTCCTTAGCAAACCGCAACAGAACAGTAGAGTCTTTCTTACTAATTTGCATTCAAGTGTTTTCCCCCACACTATGTCTTGGAAATCATTTGCAAAATGGTCTTTCCTACATGCTTTTTAGTATTTTTCTCATTGAATTATTACTAACAAAGTGAACGTAACAAAATGCTGCCTTACACAGCAAGAGGAAAGCCAAGGCACTCTATTTGTAAAATGGTAAAGGACAATTGATAGTGTGGATAAGTATTTTTTATATGCATGCATTAATTCATAAACTACAGTATATCTCATCTCATTTTTCAACAACAGCTGATGTCTCCATTTTCCTCTGGAAACCCCTGCAGGTTCCATTATAAGAAATATAAATAATATGTTTTAATGAGATATGGATTGATTATGTTGGGAAAGCTGACATTTTCATCCATCATTCTAAATGTTGTTTAATGATGGATTAACAGCCTGCGTTTCCTCTGATATGAGAATAAATAAAGCAGCGGGCTGTTTCAGCAGACTAGTCCAAGGACATGACAATAAATCTGCTCAATTACCGTATCAACAATTTGGTTTTCACTAATAAGGATATTATTATTTCCTTTAGACTTGTTCAGGGCATCATAGATTATTTTATTTCAGTCAGTCAATGGGAGCAAGTGCAGTATTTTATTCTCAGAGTTCCAAAGAACCAAGCTTTGAGAGAGTACAGTACATGCAGCTCAGCAGGCTTCAAGCAGACAGAAGAAAGCTACCAATCCCCTTTCAAACCAAAAATACATTGTGAAAGAACATTTTGTTTTCAACCTAGTTAACTAATCTGAAAAGCCTCAACCAAAGAATACTTTCTGAGAAGCTAATCCATTGAAAAGAGAGTTACTGGATCCTCTGTGATTTTTGCTTCACCTTGGTTCTGTTGTATACTTATAATTAAGATAATTCAGACTATCTTTTGGCCTGAAAAATTACAGGCCAATAACTGCAAATAACTAACAGCAGATAAACTAACTGCAAATAAATAACTGCAAATATTTGCTGCCAACAGACAGCAAATAACTGCAACAAAAAGAATCCCTATTTTTTCCTTGTTTCATGCTCATAAAGTAGAAAGCATGCAAAGTTTATTGACAGAAGCCTAACATAGAGTTTTCTTTGCCAGCCAGTCCTAAGAAACTCCCCCTCCTAGCAATCTAATAAAAAAGTTACATTTCACCCAGTGTCCTTGTTCTCCTCAGAATGTTTTGTAATAGCAGATAATACTACAATATGGAGTATGTCCAGTGCCCAGCAAAGCCACACAGACATGGGGGCATTTTTATTAGCTGAGTACAATTTTCTTTTTCTTTTTTTTTTTTTTCTCTTTTAATAATTGAGTTTCAATTTTCTATCCCAGACTGCAAACCAGTGGAGCAAGTGGTCTGTGAAAAAACACACATACATGAATGATCCCTGTTGCTTTACCAGTTACTTTTCTGCAAAATGAGGAAATATTGAAATACTGATTCCTCCACTCTCTAAACACCAGACAGACAGCAATGGTAAGTATACTTGCAATGGTAAGTATAATCTGCTCCTTGCAGAAGGGAATTTTTCCAACTCTGCCCCAAAACCTACTTCCCAAGTTTTCATGGACTTTACTCTTAACCACTGCTTATGGCCATCCCCAGATACCAATAAAATAGGATTTTCTTCAAAATCAAAAGCAAAAAACACAAGATCACTTATACTCTAGTTGTGAAAACTCTGTTCTGAAGTTGCAAGACTTAGATGAAGAAGAGAGATGGGTGGAGCATAGAACTTATTTCCTCCTTAGTATGGCCAGTAGAAGCCAGCTGCTGATACAAAATTGAATTTTTGCTGCAGTAAAAAATTATCTCCCTGGCACTTTCTTGGCTCATGGCCCATCAGATAAGCTTTGATATGATAGACTAAAACAAGGATATGGTACAGTCCATGATGGTGTCATCATGAAAGGATAACCACAAGCTTCTCAGCAGCGCTGGACTAATTTAGCTTTAAGGCAATATGAGGGTCATTCTCAATATTAGTCAAAAAGGCAAAGAGAAACGTCATCTCTTCAGTATACAACTGTCTTTCTTTGCCTTTTTATTTCCCCTCTGATTCCCATCTTACCAATTTTTTTTTTTTTTTAACAGTAGGCAGAATGACTTTTCCTTAAGAAAGCCAAATCTCCCTTAGTGCAAGCTCTGTAAAGAGAGAATATTAATCTCTGAACTGTTAACTCTGAAATTGTCTGACTGCATTCAAAATATTTTTCATGCTCTGTTGTTATGTCAATTCTGATTCCTCAGTTTCTGTGATTTCATTGTTTAGGCCACAGTTAGGGAGGCTGAAGTCTGCTTATTTGATGTAAAAATAATTGTTCTAATAATAACACAACAAAAGATCAATGAAAATGTTGTATATTTTTTTATGTTGACTGAGACGGGTCGGTTTTGAAAAGGAAGTGTGTGTAGAGAGAGGAAGCCTGGCTATCTGTCCTTAGCAAGGCAGTCGTGTTTCTCATGCCTTACAGCCTTCCTGTCAGCACCCAGGGTTGATTTACAGAACCAGTGGGGGAAGATGATTGTCCTCCAATGTTCTGCATGCTTGTGAGTTCCTAATTTTACTGACTGGAAAAGAACCAGATATAGCTGCTGATTCTTCTGCAGGAAAAAATACTCACTTGAATACTCAAAGCTAGAGCTTTTTGAACCATCTGTGCAAGTATGCAAAGGGTTCCTTGGTGCAGTGCAGGCTGAGGGAGATAAAATCTCTTCTTGTCCTGTCAGGAGGTACCTCCCACAGTCTTAGTGAAAGTAGGGGAAAGGATGAAAGCAGTAAATGCCCTTCTTTGCTTTCTTTGCTCAGCAGTAGCTGGTCCAGTGCCCTTGGCTTTGTCACAAGCAGACTTTGCTTCTCCTCTGAACAAACAGGATGCAGCCAGTCTGATGCAAACACAAAGGCATCAGAGCAAACAGCTCCCAACTGAGAACCCAGCAGCAGCTCCTGCTGCCCATTCACTGCCTGTGAACTCCAGAAATGCTACGAAACTGAGGAGCAGACTAAGAAAGCAGATTACTGCAGAGTGTAGAGGCTAAGATGGTATTTTCCCGCTGAGCCAGTTCTTGCCTTTCATAACACTGATGAGTTAATAGGTTTAACACTGATGAACTAATAGGTTGAGTGTGATGTAAGCTATCTGAAGACCGTGGAAGCTTTAAAACATAGCCTACTAGATGAATGTTGATTCACCTCCAGCTCTTTTCCACAGCAGGTGCACTCAGCTGGGCAGACAAAAGCCCTGAGAAGCTGCCATCAGCCAGGATGGGTAACACTGCCAGACATCCAGGGGTAGTTAGACGTGGCAAGCACCCATCCCATCAGCATCAAATGTCCCTTCTGCCATGCACTAGGGTGCTGGTGGCAGGGAAGCCCTGACTCAAGGCATAGCATTACTGGGAGGTTTCTCCCATTGCAGGGGGCTGGTGCAGCCCTCTGGGCACCCTGAACCCTGCTCTCCTTTGCATATCTGCCTTGTTCACAAGCCAGCCATCGGCTTGGTGGTGTGGAACATGCACAAGTTTGGTTACCAAACATCCGTGAGAAAGTGTTGTGCTTTTGCAGGAAGACCCTTTTCCCCCACCTTCCCTCCTAACTGGCAAAAAAATCTGACCACTTTCAGTCCAAGGAAGTGTCTGCCAACACTGAAAGGATGATTTGCATTCACCTCCAGGGCATCCAAGACCAATTTTTTTCTGATTTTTCAATAATTGTGAGATTTTTTTTAAAGCCACAAGAAAATGAGTTCCCTTTCCTGGACATACTTGTCCAGCCTTGCCAGCTGTACTTGCATACAGTATCTACTTCCAGGTCCAGGTAAAGCTTCTGCCTCAACAAATAATTTCTGAGTAGGTTTTCATTAGCTCCTCCGTCCCACCAATAACAGTATCAGGAAATATTATCATGCAAAACGTTATACTTGCAGGGTGTAATCCTTCCTTCTTGTCTTTCACTTGAATGTTATCACCGCAGAAACAGCAAAACTTTCATTTCCACTGTTGAAATCAAGCAGTGTTTCAGCCCGCTGTGCCTCATGTTTAAGCCTCCTACTTTCTCAGATGTCAGTGTTACAACTGAAGATTTCTCAGTTACCGGGAGTCTCCTTCTTCTGAGCTCTTGCTACACAACAACCTTTGTCTCCAAGAGATAAAAAGATGAAATCTATGCATCTTCATGAAAGAATATTTATTATACTCCTAGAGAGCAAAACCCTGGGAAATTTATCTGCTATTTCCCCTCTTTTTGTTTTTCTTTTAAAATCCTTACATTTATTATTTAACTCTCTATATGTCTAGCATTTCTTCATTTAATTCTAGGTATATCTCTTGCCTTTTAGTAAGTTCAGGCTCTTTGGATGTACTAGTGTTTAAGATTGGCTGGATTCTCAGAAGAAATTGCTTCTCTTGATAATTGGATCAAAGAATTTAAAAAAATAATGCTTCCAACTATACATGCTTTCCACATTTACAGGTTGATTATTAATTTTCTCACATTCACACTTGTATAAATCCTTTGGGCTGTACAGATACCGTAATACTGATGTTACTGAATCAAGAAAATAAATCAAATTACAAATTGCAGGCCAATAAATGTTTTGTTTGATCTAACTTCACTGTTTCTACCCCTTTAAGTTTTAGCTGCTGTGTTCAACAGGTATTTTGCCTTTTATATCACTGATTAAATTAAGAGGCAAATTAATTTAAAGGCTCTTACTGCTTTTGATTGTCAGCAGTTTGGATGCTTATTAAGTGGTTTAAAGTACATTTAATTAAAATGTATTGCTCCACATCCAGTAGTCAGTGAAACATTTAGTGTTTGTCTTCTTTAAAAGTACCACTTCTGTAGTTCAAAAATGCTTTCAAAGGATGTATGCATAATTTCCTCATTCTAAAAGAATGACTAACCACTAATTGCACTGAATTGAATCTTCCTCTTACCTACTGTTTATAATTATAAAAATTAATTGGTCCATACAAATGTTATGCTTCACTTGCTCTTAAGTCCGTTCTCATATCTATTCTAAAGGTTAAGAAAAACTGCTGATCAAAGGAGGCATCAGGCAATGCTAGAAATGGATCTAGAGTTTAGGCATCAAGATAGATCACACACACTACTCCGAATGCTTTTTTTTTTCCTGCTTTTCTTTCCTGATTTAAAAACCTGTTCCAGAACAACAGAAGTCAGACTCTTTAATATCTTCCAAAGGAGTCCAGAAGGTGCATCCAAATAAACAAAAGCAGACATAATAGAGAAGGCCACATAATCTGTGTCAAAATACAAGTTTATTGTACTTTTCCCTCTCAAACATTGTTAGGAAAGTCAAACTGCCTTCACTTTCCTCACAAATCCTTTGGCTGGAACTACCAGGGAGGGGGAGGAGGTGTAAGCCCTGACAACAAACCCCATGACATTTTTTCAAAGGCTTGTGGTAAGGATCAAGATCGTCATGGAGCGAGCCATAATGTGTGATCTGTGCCAGCTCTGTTTTAAGCCCAGAAGGAAAAGCCTGGCAGTTGGAAAATCCTGGCAGTTGTACCTCATTTTTTTTTTCCTTTCTTATAGAAGAATGTATTTGGGAATAGAAAGAAGAGATTATGAGCTCAGCATGAGTTAAAAAATGTATCAGTGATTTCGCCCTCCTTGTTTTTGCAGCTGAATTATTATAAAATACTGGGAGATGTTGAAAGGATTGGACATCCTTCTAAAAACAGGCTGTTTTCTTTCACCTTTAATAAAAGGAATTTACTGCTTAATGTTTAAAGAAGTGAATGCAGAACAGGAGACTTCTGCAGCTGATTTCTGTGGAGATTAATTAATATCCTGAGGTTTATTTGCTTGTTTAATAAGATCACCTGTACCTCCTGCTGAATGAAAGGAAAACCACACCTACCTTCAGGCCTATTCCTGCAAAGAGAGGAAGAGCTGGTTAACGTATTCAGAAGAGATTCAGACTGGACATCAGGATGGATATCTTTACTGAAAGAGAGGTGAAACACTTTTACTGGCTGTAAATTTCTGTCACAGAATGTGATAATGGGTAAGGTTGGAAGGGAACACCAGCAGTCATTTATCCCAACCTCCTGGCTCAAACACCGTCAGTCCACTGGCCCAGATTAGTAAGGAGTGTGTCCAGAAGGCTTTTGAATATCTCCAGTGAGGGAAACTCCACCCCCTCTCTGGGCAGCCTGATCCAGTGCTGAACCACCTGCACAGAAAAGTTCTTCATGTTCCAGTGGAATTTCCTGGAACTTCCTTCCTTGCATGTGCTTCCAAAACTAATTAAGTACCCCAAACCAAGTCTGCTTTGCCCATGAGGGTAATTGGGAAGTGTCTTTATCTCAAGCCATGAGCTTTCTTATTTCTTTTTTTTCTGATTTGCTCCTCCCACCTCATTGGGAAAGGGGACTGAGACAGTGGCTGGGTGGCAGACTGGCTACCAGGCAGAACCAAGCAGTTCAGCAGTGCAGCAAAGTACAAGCTCTTTGTAAGCTTTGGGCTCAAGACCGAAGACAAATGACAACAACAAAAAGAAGTAAAAAATTCAGGCTGCCAAACTCCTTTCAGTTCATGTTACTGACGGGTTATCTGTCCTTCTCCATGCCTGTGCATTGAACTCCACATCAGAAAATTAGGAGGCTTTCCCTTTTAAATCAGCACTGCACATCTATAAAACAACAGCTTCTACAAGGTTGATTACACAGTTGTTAAGAGTAGGAAGGCCTGGTTGATCTGTGAAGTCAGCAATGCCCTGAGGAGCTGTTCAGGCTTTGCCCAGCAGTTTATAAGAGCTTCTAGGAGCACACTGAAACACGTCAATCTGCACCTCATGTCCAGGTTAATAAACACAATGTAAGGAATACACCATCCCAACTGAACAACTTACGTGCATCTGCCTATATAGTTTTCTTGCCAAACAGAAGGCAGATTGTTTCTAAATCTGTTCAATAGTAGTTCAGTTTCTACCTAAGAAATCCTGGTTTTGTTAGAATCTTGTTGCAGTGCATGCTGCCTGGTATACGTGCTGACGAGGGGTGACACTCCCCCGGGGCCTGGAATCCCAGCCAGTTACCACAGAACAAACCATTAGGGAAATTATAACAATTAATATTTAACTCATAAGAGATAAAAAGACTGAAAAACACACCACAATTAATCTGATCATTCTTTCCTCAGCTCCCTTACCATCTTGCCTGAAGGGGTGCGTACATTCAATACAAACTTCAGAAGCTAATACTGAACACCCTAGAAGGCTGTAAAGGATGATGGGAATTGTTATAAAATAAACAATGAAGACACAATAAAAGTAGTCTTAAAATAAAAAAAAGCAGCCTTTATTATGAGATCATAGTATACACCAAAATAAAAGAGTTTTTTAAATCACCAAGTATGTTTATTAACTGTATTTACAGGTTTTTCCTGCCATTTTAAAACTAGAATATTTTTGGGTTTGGGGATATTTTAAAAAATAAATACTATAAAACATGATTCAAGAAACGATGAATACAATATGAAAAGGGAAACCTGGCTTGAAATTAAGCCATTCCTGAAGAAGCCAAGAACAAAGAATGAGTTAGAGTTGAAAACTTAAATATGCCCTACCTTAAACGAGAGGGTAAAATTTTGTTACAAGAATAAATCACCTAAAAACTAATGATGCAATTTTTTTTTTCTATTTTATAATATAACATCAAAATTACACAGAATGCCCCAGTGATCACTAGGAAATCTACCACATTCCAGTTTCTCCAAACCAATTAAGTCCATGCTTCGTGGAATGAAATGCCCCCCTTCCACTGCAGGCCGAAAGTAAATACGGTCAAACCTCATCTTGCATTTGTAGGCTGCATTCAGGTTGGTGTTGGACTGCGTGTCCCAAGTGTAGCGGCAGTGTTGAGGTTTACCCAAAAACTCCCAGACATCCTTAATGTTGTCAGGTAGACTACCAAGTTTAGCAACCTGGAGGTAGAAGGACGAAAAAAATTCCATAAGACAGTGAATTCACAAATTCTACTTTCAAAAAAAATAGAACTGGGCTGTCACAGCATTGGATTTTTTTCTGGAAAATGTAAGTTGTTAAAAATCACAGATCTTGGAGATGTTTCTGAACTATGGTACTTCTCCAGATATTCTAAAGCATGACCATTTCTTGTAGCATTTTCTAAATCCAAAACATGTCCCAAAATAAAGCTTCAGCTCAGAAATGTTGAGGTATAAGGGCCAACACTGTGTTTCCTAAACCAATGTCATCCCAGTTCACTGCAATGGAATTTCACAACAGGGACAGGTGAAACTCTGACCTTCTAGTAATAATGCACAAATTTCCCTTTTAGTATCAGAAGCCAAACAATACTTCTAATTTTGAATGTCTTGATTAGTGGGGATTAGGACCTATTTCTCCCAAGCACCCTCTTCCTTCATTGATTCTACAAGCTCTGAGAATTGGAGAGTTGAACAAGTAAAGACTAGTAAAGGTTCTCAAAATGAGAAGATGTTTTTGAAGTCAAAACTTCCATCAAATCTGCCTGCATCAGCTCAGATACAAATACTGTTATTAAAGTATTTTGTTATTGGGGAGGGGTCTCCATATAAATCACCTCAGTTTTAAGAACATTTACTTCTACTTAGTCACAGTTCCACATTTTAAGTGTTGAATATCTCTGTTCTTCCCTAAGGAGGTAATTTCTCATACAGACAACAGAAAAGCCTGAGAAGGTTTTGACAAAATACTTTCTCTAAATAACGAAGTTGCTTCTTTCTATTTACCTCGCTGTCTCTGAGGTTTGTATCCCCTCCAAATATAACAGTGGTGGACTCAGATTCCTTCTGCATTTCGTTTAACACTATTTCCAGCTGCTTTATACGTTCCTTAAAGTGATTTTTAGTGCTCTCCAGATGAGAGGTCATAAGGCAAAGTTCAATTCCAGATATGCTCACCTATGTATGAAACAAAGAGGCGGTGTTACTATCCACATCATGATGATAAGCTCAAAAATCAAATCCAATCACAAAGCAAATGACTTAATGACAGAGCTCTGGTTAATATTTGCTTTACATTGAAGAAAAGGGGCTTACAGAAAGATAACAGGCCTTTAGTTTTGTTTTCAGAGGTTATGAGACTTGAAAACCAAGTATGATAAGCAACTTGCATAAAACATTTAAGTTTGTCAGTATCAAATGCAACTGGTTTGTATGCTTGAAGGAGAAGTTTTTCTGCCCTTTGAGGCTGTCATAGAGAAAAGGCCAGTTCAGCCTTTACTGGGATTTTTTGCTTGGAAGGCAGAAGTACCACTACTTAGTACATCCTGCGTCACTCACATGCACAACTAAAAGGTTCCTCTTCATGGCAGTTGTTGGAAAAGGTATTATCTCCTGTCTCAGTAGTTTCACTCTCGATTTCTTTAACATTACAACAGTGAAATAATCATCTGTGGCAGCTAGAGAGGACGAAGCAAAGAAAAGTTTCAGGACATCTTCTGCTGTGCCACAGCAGAACTGCCATAAAGCGGTTAAGGTTCTGAAAGAGACCTTTTTGGCCAACCTGTGAGAATATATTGATTCTTAAGTCATTAGTGAGAATTTGCATAATAATGATCTGAATTTTTCAGATTTTTTAAATGCAAATACTTTAACAATTACTTATCTATGGTACTTTTTGACTACCATTGTTACCGATCTTTCAAAATGCAGAAACAAATATCAAGAAAAATGCCAGAAAAGCAAGCTTTTCAAATGCATAATTTGAATCAAGCTATATGCTGATACCAAAACACAGAAAAATTGAGTGCTTCCTTCTTCACTTTACTCTTTATATTCTTTAAAAATGGCTGGAGGTTTTGGCAAGAGAGACAGAATAAACTCAAAACTTATTTTCTGGTTTTTTTTTTTCTTTCTTTAGCACCTGAGGATTTTTTCTTACCTGGAATAATAGTGTAATTGCCTGCTTTCATCTGGAAAAGAGGGAGATGTGGTGGGATGACTTCCTGTAAAAACACAACATCTGGACTGTATCTGAAATCAGCAAGGCAAGAAAAATTTCAATTAATTACTGAGAAGTAGGACTGCAACACTCTGAGGCCAAATGCAACAAAGTCAGGGATTTCAGGTGCACCTTGCCCTTATTTTCCTAGGTTTTGTAAGAATCTGCTCTTTAAAAAATAAAAAAGCTATCTGCATTTTATTTAGCAGCACGTAGACACCACCATTACTAAAAGGGAGGAAGCAATTGTTATTATGAAGCTGACACAGTAATAAAATGCATGACTTCCTTATACCACCACTTTGCAGGTTTCAGATACTACATACAGGAGGAATTCAACTTAAGCAGCTGTAAAGTAGCTGTGGGACATGTTCTCCAGAAGATTCTCATGTACAGGATGCAACTATGTTCGTGATGTACAATTGTAACTTGGTTCATTATCAGACTTTCAAAGTACCCATCTGAAAACATTTAACCTCTGGGATGCTATTTAGGATTTATAAGGTGATTGACCTGTTGCATCTAACATTAAGATAACTGGGGCATGAAGATTTGCAAATACTGAAAGCAGGAAGCTTTATTTTTTCTGGTGAATCCAGGTTCATGACTGTTGAGGTTTTAAGGGTTAGGTCTTCCAAGAAGCAGAGGCGGTTGCTGGTGCTATAAGGCCATTTATTATGGTAAGGCATCAATCTGAAGGCTAGAGTTCTAAGTTCTTAAAGTCTGTGCTAAAAGTCTCAAGCAGCAGAGAGTCTCCAGCTGCTGAGATCCTGACAACAGCTCCTGGCATGGGTTGTCTCGGGTGGCAGAAGTTCCATCAGCTCCTTTCCTCTTTCTCTTTTTTTCTGTTGTCATGTATGTTCTCCTTCCTCTCCATCCTCCTCCTCAGCTCTGGCCTGCTCTTCTTCCTCCATCCATCCCTTCTCACCCCAGTTACAGGGGTTTTATTCATAAATTAACCTACCAGCTAAAAACATGATCCTGAAGCGTTCTTTCTTCACCTATCAGAGCTCAATTCTAAAGTACAAAAAGCAGTGTCAATTCTTACACATATTTACGTATATATTTCTATCTGTTCACATATAGTTCCATCTGTTCTATCTTAAAAATGCAAACAATATTCTACATAAATAATTCTATCTACTCATCTAAGTGACTCTATCTTACCTAAAAATGCAAGCAATATTTTTGTTTTGTCTGAAGCCAAGACACAGAGCTAGGCTTTAGGGCATCAGGGTTTTAGGATTTTTACTTTCTTTCATATCTATGTGGCTTAATATATTTCGATTTCTCTAAAAGGCTTTAATTCAACCCTTGCATAGTTTTCTCTCTCTGAGAAACTCAGAGGGGTTTCTATCTTATGTTTCCAACACATGACTATACAAAGAGAAGGCTGCACTTACAATGCCAGGTATGTACAAATTCCTCTAGCTCGATCTTTCAGATTTCCTAGATCCAGCCCATCAATGTTCCACGTGACCAGCGAGAAGTTGCTGTCATCTTCTTTTTGGTGTGAGTGCTCACTGTTGACACCGGCATTACTTGTAGTTGCATCTGCAGTGAGGTCAATGCTAAAGAGAGAGTGTATTTGTTTGTTAACATGCATAATACTAATCTATCTGTGACTACCACACTTATCTTCTAAAGCATGTATTGATCTCAACATCGTTTAAAAGTGCAGTAACTAAGACATACAGCAATACATACGCTGTGGTACACAGGTGAAGCAAGTGGCTTTTCCTCCTCTTTACAGACAAAAGATAACATTTACCATTCTGATGTAAGTTAATCAGATGGCAACCATCATAATCCAAAGCACTTAGGTAGTTAAACTCTTCCCCCACAATCTCACTCTTTCCCCACGTACTTCAGGAACAGGCTGCTTCCAAGTGGATTCCCCACGGGGTCACAAGTCCTGCCAGCAAACCTGTTCCAACATGGGCTCCTCTACCCATGTGCCCACAGGTCCTGCAAGGAGCCTGTTCCAGCGTGGGCTTCCCACGGGATCACTACCTGCTGCAGTGTGGAGTCCTCCCCAGGCTCTGATCCACTGTGGTCTTCATGGGCTCGCAGAGCTTCAGCCGCCTCACCATGCTCTGCACGTGGGCTGCAGAGGAATCTCTGCTTCTGCACCTGGGAGCCCTTCCTTCTTCGCTGACCCTTGGTGTCCGCAGTTTCCAGTTCTCTCTTCTGCTGCAGATGCTGCTATGCAGCAACTTTCTAACCTTAAGTACATTATCCCAGAGGCGCCACCACCATCGCTGATGGGCACAGCACTGTTCCACAGAGGGGTCTGCCTTGAAGCCAGCTCTGTCAGACACAGAGGAAGCTTCTGGCAGCTTCTCACAGGAGCCACCCCTGTAGCCCCTCACCACGAAAACCTTGCCAAGCAAACCGTCAGAATAATGTTGGTAACACACTGCTGTTTTTGTTGTTGCTAACTAGTGTTTACCTCAAGACAAGGACTTTCCAGTTTCCCATGCCTTGCCAGGTGCATAAGAAGCTGGGAAGAAACACGACCAGGCAAGCTGACCTGAACTAGCAAAAAGGGGTATTCCATACCATAGATTATCATGTTCAGTGCATTAACTTGGAGGGGACTGGCCAGGAGGAGGTAACTGCTGCTTAAAGATGGGCTAGGCATCAATCAAGTGTACTGTGCATCACTCAACCTTCTTCGCTTCCATTTTTCTCTCTTCGTTATCTCCCTTTTCATTACAATTAATTTTATATTACTATCATTAATTTTATTAAAACTGTTTCTACTTCAACCCACGTGTTTTATCTTTTCTTTCAATTCTCTTTCCCACCCCACTGAGAGGGTGGTGGTATATGAGGGTGTCCAAGTGAATGGGTGTATGCTTCTTAGTTGGTATCTGGGTTTAAACCACAGTAGGCAAGGATTTGGAAAAGTTTGATTCCACGTGAAGATCAATACACTCAGCACATCCTCCAGGTGTATGTAAAACACAGATATTACATTTTAACTTTCACGAGTACGTTTAACAAGGTCTGCGTGAACATGCCAATTTTATTCATAGAAATAAAAATATGTATACATCCGGTGTAATACAAATGCATAATTTACACGTATACAAACGTGTGTAGAGTAAAATTTGCATACGTATTACTGCAAACACAAGATAATAAGAAAAAAACCGTGCCTGTCCCTTTTCCAAGAGGCTCAGAATCCACGAGGCAAGAGGACCCACAGAGAAAAAATGCAGCTCAAAAGCCTGAGAGCTTCTCCAAGGGAGAGAAACGTCGGGAAAGGACGAGAACGGGTGCACACCAGGAACAGGAACCACCTGCCTGGCTACACGCCCGCCGAGGGGCGATGCCCGGCGGGCGGGGAGCGCTGCTCCTCCCCAAGCTGCGCCGCGCCCCGCCGATGTGGGGGGCCAGCGCCTTCCCGCCGAGGGGAAGCTGCCCGCACACGGGGNTGTCCCGCGGAGGGTCGAAATAGGCATTCAGCGCCCTCTGAAACACAGGGGCGGCTGGCAGGGACGGGGCCGCGGCCGGGCAGCCCCGCGGCCCGGCGGCGGCCCCG
>VWZN01015907.1:131282-144898 GCA_013396955.1 Regulus satrapa
TTTTTTTGGTAACCACAAGAGGATCAGCAGCAGCTTTTGGAAATGAGACAAGGCTGAAATCCTGCCCTTGTCAAGCAATGGAGCTGGTGCTACATCAGCGTTATGCGTGACTGACATTGTTGTGACATGGCCTTGTGTATAAAAATGGACTGGTTGATGAAATTTATCTCAACAGGATTAACATCAGCAATTCTTCATTTTCCTCTGCAGCGCTACCTTTTGAATATTTTTCCCTTACCTCAGATTGTGATTCGATCATGTTCCTCCTAATTTTTTCCAGAAGAATTATTTGTGCTGAAACTTCTTCCTATTCCCCACAGAGCGTGCGTGTTTTAAAAGCACACCCTCCTGTTCATGTACATAAAGAGAAAAGTAAAAAAAACCCCAAAGAGTTGTCTAATTAGTGGAAACAACATTTGAGAGCTGCCCAGATTTTCATGACTTTGCTCTAACCAGGGTATGGGAACAGTTAACCTTTGCTTACAGTTACAGAAATGACCTTCTGGAGCCTTTGTAACAGTGACATTTTGCAGCTGAAGCAGCCAGACTAGTTTAGAAAGGCTGTAGGAAGCCAGCAGCGGTTGGAATAGGACTTGGAGCTGAACTTTTAAATTAAGTCTTGGATACCTCATTCTTTCTTTTCCAAAATGGACTTTTCCTCAGAACCAAGCCAGCGGGTTTCTTTCTAGTCTCCATTTTCTCAAAGAGAGCTCTTATACCTTGCACTGCCAGTAGTTAGAAGAGCTCAAATCCATTAAGTGGGGGTTTGCAAATGGGCACGCAGACAGAGATGTGTCTTTATTACCCACTTCTACTAATTTCTTCGTGGTAATATAAAAGCAGAAATGTTCTTGGATTTATCCTCTGTACAGTATCTTACTTGTTCCTTTTTTTCTTCTTTGAAGATACACTTCTGCTGCTAAGATTGGAGAAGAGATACTGATTACAGCTCAGATTTTGAAGCAAGGAAAAACTCTCGCATTTGCTACCGTGGATTTAACAAATAAGGCTACAGGAAAGTTAATTGCACAAGGTAGACATACAAAGTTCATAGGAAATTAATATGAAAAAGTACTTTAAATAATAATGTTGGACTTCAGAATCCCATATGGAATTATTTTCTCACTCATGCAATATCATCTGCACAAAGTTGTTGATAGTCTCTTTTAAGAGAATTTGTCTTCCTTCTACAATAAATGGACAGATTTCTTAATTATCACCCAAATTGCTACAAGCCTGGGTTTGGGATGAACAACAGTGTGACAGCATAGGGAGGCACCTTATGAGGCACAGGTTCTTGGTCAAGATAGTAGAAGGGAAGAGCCTTTGGGTCAGCTATGTGGTTAGCCAGCATGACAGCATTTTAAGAGATCTGCTGTCTCTACCTGGTGGCATCATGTGACAAAGCAACCCTGTCTGTCTTCAGGCCTGTCACAGTCACACTCCAAGCACCACTGAAGTGCTTACAAACAGTGCTTGTTCCCTGATATGGTAGTACAGAGTTCCTGTAACATCATCCGGAACTGGTTTGAAAGTGTAAAGCTGGCTAATGCAAAATGTAATTTACTGATGCTGTAATAAATTAATAAGTATTCAATAAAGCTTTCTGAAAATACCTTTTTAAAGACTGTTTCATAGTTTTGTAGCCTCTTTGCCCCAAGGAAAAATTTGCTAGCATGGAGTGGTTGAGAGAGGGTAAGATGGAACCTTAGTACACAAATTCACCTGAAATGCCAGCATCTCCCTCTGATCCCTCTATGTGAAAATAGTTATATCATGTGGGCTTTTCACCTCTTCCTACCTGAGGTTGCGGTTTTATTTGTTTAAAATCCATCAGCTGCTTGTTACATATGTAAATAAGTAATTTTGGTGAGCTTTCATTCAGGCTAAAGCTGTAGATTATCTGACCCGGGTTGAATGTGGTAGAGTTAAGCTGCTCTTCACCAGCTAAAGCCTGGTGTCTTCTTGCACTCTTGTGGACAGGCTTAACTGCTTTCTTCAGACTGTTGACAAACGATCCACCACGGCAAGGCTATCAAGCTGCAGTAAGAACAGCAATGCTACATATGCAGTGCATGTTTTTCTCCTCTAGCAAAAAGCTAATCTGCACTGGTAAAGGGCATGAGTAAATCCTTTCTGCTGTGGAAGATGAGTCATTCTCTTCAGTCATTTGACTTTGCTGATGAGCAGTTATGCTTTTCTTCTGTGCATTCCTAAAACTAAAGAAGTTTTCAATGAATTAGGTGACTGTTCCTGCAGACTGATTTTCAATACAAACTTGTACAGGTTTACTAATGTGTCATTAATCTTTCCAAAATTACTTTAAAACATCTAATATGAGCAGATAACTAATGCTTCAGTGGAAATTCTCTAAAAAATACACACCTTACATGCCTGTGTCTAGTTGAATTTTGAATACTAGCATCCTTCTTTAGCAGTATCATTAGTTTTCCTCCAGGATTTGCGCTCACTCATACTCAGAAATCATCCCTGAATTCTATTTAAAGAACCACGCTTTGCTGAAACAGTCCTGTGAAGATGCTTACTAACAGCAGTAACCTTTTTTGTTTGAAATCTTTGCTCATCAGAGGTAGATGCTGCACTGCATGAAATTCTTATGTTACGGGTCCCTCAGCCTGGAGCACTGTCAGGAGTCCTAAGCATCTGCAGTTCCTCTGCAATTGCTTGGATGAGCAGAGAGGATCCATCAAAGCAGCTGGATGCACTTACTGACTTTGGCAATTGCTGCTCTGGTTATCTTCCTATTAACATGTTATGGCAACTCCAGTTATCTTTTTTCTCATTCTTAAGTTTACCAGTTTTCTTCCATGGGTTACTTATGTAGTAAAGTGCAAGAAAATAGTTAAAACCACTCCCCTCCAATTGCTGTAAACCCCTTCACTGAAGAGTGAAGAGTGATTCTGACTATTACCTGAAATAAAAGGCAGAGGATGAGAATGAAGGAGGTGCCAAATTCAATATGTGCCAAAATATTGAGAACAGTCTCAGCTCTTTGTGCTGGGCCACTCTGTCCTTGTGTAACTGTCCCACTGCAACTTAACAAGACTTCCCTCAATCAGTGCTGGCTGCCTCAGGAACCTATCAGAGTTAAGTGGTCCCATTCTATCACTTAGCATTCATCATATCTACATAATTACAACTGAAAAGCGTCCAGGCCAATTGAGAGTGGCAAACCTCAACACAGAAACAACAGTATCCTCCTGTTCCCATTCACGCCTGGCAAGGACTGTGTCAGGCTGAGAGGGAAACAGAAATAAATCTTCCTGAAATAACAAGTGAATTCTCCCTTACAACAGGCTATTCAACACAGTATTTTAGTACTGCCTAATTAATAAGAGGGCCATCACTAATATGCAGGCCAGTTATTTCAGAAGCAGTTAATTAAATGGATTATTTTAAGACAATCTTGTCTGTTATCCCTCACCAGCAGCAGTATATTGACCTCGTAATCTATTTCAGAACTGAACTCAGGCATAAGGATGATCTTAGAAGAAATTGACACCATTGAGCTTGCCCAGCTTTGAGAGTAAACCGTCAAGCATCAGACTTAATACTTGGAAGTGTTCTTTACTGATTACACTCTAACCTAGATGTTGAAAATTCAGTATCTTACCTTAGCTGAATCTCAAATTAATGGAAACAAATTACCATAATAAGGACAAGTGGTAAATGGCTCCACCTGATATCGGAACAAACAGACCTCTTGCAGGGCTGACCTAGTTTCATCATTGCAGATTTAGGCATAATTCCATGACAAGCAACCAAATAAAGTGATTTCCTGAGCTCATCTTGTGAGTCTTAGTAGTATACCAGACCACATATCATGACAGACAACTGTAAGTTCCGTATCTTTACAACTGAAAATGAGACCAGTCCTCCCACACACTGCAGTTTGTTGTGTTTGGGGGTTTTTCTTTTAAATATGACAAACACACAAATTATATCTAAATGTCTGTTCTAATGGAGTTCTTACAGAGGCCACATCGTGGTATGAAATGTTGAGGAACAGTTTGTCTCTCTCAATGAAGGTAACTTCAGCTTCCCACTCTCCCATCACTGCTATTGCACAAATGCATTCAGACTGACACCCTGTACAGACTTGCACCATGTACAGCTGTGCTTTACAGATGCCTTGAGAAAATGAGGAATCAGAACAGACTTGTTCCCACTGGCATTTGAAAGCAGGGGTCCAGATGCTAATCAGGGCAGATCCAGATCACAGATTAAGATGCAGTGATAAGGGGTTTAGTCGTTAAGGATTCCAGCTTTTGGGAAGATGTCAGTGATAAGACTAGGAAGAAGATAAGGAAGGGTGCCACTACTGAAACAAGTATCAGATTGTTAGAACTCCTAAGTCTTTCAGGTTGAGCCACCCATCACAGGGGTGTCACAGCCGAAGTGCTGGTTTACAGTTCTCCAATTCCCAAACCACCACCTAAGAGGGATGGGACAGGGAAGGCAGGGATGTGAGATGAGCTAGGCTGTAAAGTGACTGTTCTGAACAGCAGTTCAAATCTCTTCAGCTTCGCTGACTGGCTCTGAGCCACTGCCAGGGCATACAGAAGAATTTCCAACCGCATTGTATCATGCACAATTTTAGAATTTACATCTGAAAAAAACCCAAACATTTAGCCAGAACCCCCCACACTTCTCCACTACCTCTTTGTCCAAGGTAATGAAAAAAGCCCCACTTAGATCCCTGTTTTGTTCCTGGAGTTCAGGACCAGCATGATGACAGTTACCGCCTTCATGATTGTGTAATGCACTCACCAAACCATTGCTACCACCAGACCAGGATCATGAGCTGCCGTGGCTGTGTGACACAGCAGCATATACAGTTCTCAATTAAAAGCAAATAAATCACCTGTCAGCTTTTATTAAATAAGACATATATGCTAACCTTCAGGAAGAAAACAAACAAACAAAAAAACCCCAAAAAAGACTCCTATTTTTGTTTACTAAAGACAATACCTGGGGCTTGTAACACTGTAGTAAAATTCAGAATCTTTGATTTCTTTTGCTTAAAAGCAGTAGCTGCTTGAATAGATTTCGGGAGTCCAGAAGAGCAATTTGTTTAGTGGGTGCTCTAGCATACAGCAATCGTGCTTAAATTAAGGGACCTTTCCATATGTAAATCCTTTCCAAGCAGAAGTAGGCCGCGGATATCTTCAGCCCTAAAAAGCATTTCAGTCACCCAAGCAGAAGAGAAATTACACTTAGCTTCAGTTAACCTGTAGAGCTGATACAGCCCTCCCTCCACAGCATCTGCACTCCCCAGTGAGCCTCGTGAGCTCCCCTCCCAGCTGTGGTGCACAAAGCAGAAAGCAAAGCCTACTACTGCAGAGCTGAAAGGTTTTAATAACGTTTTGTCTCATTACTTCACTCCAGAAAGCTGTTGCAGAATCCGTAGGTTTACACAGCTTGTGCATTTACTGCTGTAATAAACGCAAAATAAAAAAAATCTGAGATGATTTTCCAGGCTAATAAAACTAAATAGCAATTAAGTAAACTCACATGGCATGTCTATGTGCTTAGTGAGTGTAAATGTACTCTACTCATTACTGGCTTCAACTAACTTCACACTCAATGGCAGTAACATTAATGCAATATTAAATGAAGCCTCCAACGGTCCATTAGACTAATCTCACTATTAAGAGGCAAAAAACCCTTGAGTGACTCTTCAACCCCCCAGCTCCTGATCCGACGTAAGCTGCTGTTCAGCAACTGCAATTAACGTGGATGACCTGGCACACAAGTGCAGGAAAAAGCCATGTCCTCCTGGCAGCAGAACAGGGGTGGGAGGGAAGGAGCCTGCAGAGCTCACAAGCTGCAAGTACGTGCAAGGACCGAATTTACGGCATTTGTATGATGTTTTAAAGTCGTTTCAAAACTAATGCGTTGCACCTTATGTGTCAAGGAAAAGATGCAGTCATTCCTAAGGACCACAGCCACTTGCTGTAGGGCAGGCTGATCCTTTGTGTTTTTACAGTACAGCCAAGTAGGTCTTTCAGAAATGTCAATTTTTTAGTAGTCTAGGTCATTTTACAAGTTCCAATTTCCATCTTTCCACCTGCTGTTTTTCTAACAGACTTAACATTTTGCAATAAAAGATGAACTTACCACGAGAGATCAGTACCTTTGATCTAAAACTTCCAATGCTCAGAGATTAGTGAGCAATCGAGTAACCTTTTTTTCGAGAGAAGCACTGACTAATCATCCCAGTGTGTTTCCACTATCTGATATAACACTTAACATAATTTTCACATTTATAAAATAACACTAAAGCTATAAAATAGCTTTTGAGAGGGAAGTTATACTTCGAGACAGACATGACAAAGGGCATCACCTGGCAAGTAACTGGTAATTACAAATGCCTGTTGCATTTTGGCAGTTTTTGTGCAGCATTTCTGTCCATCTTGCCGGATTTTGGTAACTCTTGCATAGGAGAAGAACCTTGAGAAGTTAAGAGAAGCTTCACAGTCATGTACAGATGATAACATTTAAGAAGCTTCTCATCACCCAGGAAGCACCTAACGCAAGCTTCCCTTCACCAGACAATTCACTGAGATGCAGTTAACATTTAATGGCCGTGCAACTACTTAATTTATCCCTAACCCCTTGGCACTCACCAAGGTCTCATGACAAATCCTTAAGCAATGGCCTGGTTAAACTCCCATATTCAGGTGCAATATTGAGTGTATTTCAATGAGCCTTTCTCATATATCCAAAGGAGCCACACAAGCAGTTGACAGTAGGTAGTAACTAAAATTCTTGTAAGAGAGCCTTTCTGTACTAACTAACAGCTCCAAAAACGCAGACATCCCAAACCATCACAAACTGTGCTTTGGAAAATTAGTTTGGTGAGATAAAAACCTATGTTTTGAAAAAATATTACCAAAAAGCCATTCAGCTAATAAAAAGAAGGCCTGAAACCAGAAGCTAGATACTATGAACTACTTCCATTCATTTCCGAAGGGCATTTTGCTAAAGTAGCTTCATGGAAGAATATTTTGAGATTGAACTGGAAGTTCCATTGAGAAAGAGCGGAACAAGAATGGAATCTCCCTCGTCAAAAGCCATCCTGTTTAAGGGGAGAGAAACTCTTCAAAGGTGCTAAATGATACGAGAACAAAATCACATACTCCCCAACATTCCCAGGGTCCGAAACCTGTTGGTCCCCCTTTATCTTTTTTTTCCCCTCTACTTAGACAATGGATGGTCCTCAACTCACTCTGATAGCACAGAAAAAGCATAAGGTTTTCTACAGAGAATTAAAGTTAAAATCCATGATTACTGATGCTTGGAAAGCACTGTACACAGCCACTAAGGCCAACATCTTGAGGCTTTTAAGAGAAATGAGACTTTCCGAATACAGGAACTTCCATTTCTTTGCTAATCAAGATAACTATGGCCCCATTCTCACTGTGAGGTGATATCCAAAATGACAAATTAAGAACAAAGGCTTCACTTTGGAAGCAAATTTTGAACTCCTGCAACTTCAATGTCCCAGACCCTACGAAACTTAGCACAAGATTCAGGTAGACATTTCGTATTATGCCTCAGAGCTCATTCAAAGAAGAAGCACTTAAAGTTAAGAAATTTTCAGTACTATTAGCAGGTATGGTGGTTACTAAATATTTCAGACAGTCTTATCATTCTGAAGAGCAGCATTTTCAAGATATTTCTTTGCAATTTAAGGCAACTATGAAAGTAAAGTTGGAGCTTTCAAGTGGTGTTTTTCTAGGGTCTTTCATATTAACCTCTAGGAACTTATAACCAAGGAAGTAAAAATACTTCTGTACAGTAACACACTAGTAATGCCATTATTTCTAACCAATACTTTTCCAAACACGTGGCCCACATTTGCAAGAACACCTTTGCCACTGATGTTTGCTGATCTTCACATTTTACAGTCAGTACGTTTTCAGTGTTTGCAGCGGGTGAAACTCCTAAGATGCAAGACACTACTAAGATGCAATTCATATGATTTCCATAAATAAAACCAGCCATCTTTAACCTAATTTATTTAATTTCCAATTTTTTTCCAATTCCAAACAAAAGCTAAATACAAGTTTTAAACAGGTAAGCACTAGTTTTATCCAAAGGGAGCAGGCTTATGCAGTTTTACTCCAGTAAAGTACTCAACCCTTAAGCAGAGCCTTCTTTGTCATCAAAACTATACAGTAGTCTTCCTTTTATCATTGCACAATCTTAAAATGTTCTGTCAGAACCAACTTTTGACACTCCAAACACTATTTTACATTGGTTTATAATGTCTATTGCAAAAGAAAAAAAGAAAAAAACCTCGTCGGGTTTTCCATTAGAAATGTTTTAGAAACCAGTATTTCCTGCACAGTTCACCTGCAAGTTTACAAGTCTCAACTCTCAAGAAAAAATAATCCTCTACCAACATTGTTTCTGCAGCTATTATTTTACTTTTTTTTTTTTTGAGCTGCTTTAGCAACTTCAGACTCCAGGTCTGCCTCATCTGTATAAATGCATCCAACTCAAAACAATACCTTCATACAGTTATACAGCAACTTGGGGAAAGAGATCCAAAACAAAAGTGCCAGTAAACTTAAGACATGGCCCAGCAAAATAAAAGAGGCAAAAAATGCCTATACGTTAAATGAGATGCTTTTTTTAAAAAAAAAAAAAGATTTCTTTCCCACACTTATTTCCTATTGTAATAGCCACTTCTTCGTTCATTAGAATGAATGATAGTGCTCTTCGATACAATCATTAACAGCAAAGCTATAAGGCTTTTGTACCCGTTACATTCACTTCTCACCCTCAAAACACTGATGGTTAACATTAGAGATGTTAGGGGGCATGACCAGCACAAATGGGAACACCACCACAAATGATCACCTTGTGCTTTCGGATACATTTGTTTCAATGTACAGTCCCTTCATTTCACATTTTAGTGCGATGCTGATGCTGTGCAGAAGTGTGCAGAGCATCCTCTCTTTTCACAAAGTCCATGCAGAAAACATCTTAAAAAAAAAAAAAAATCGCGAAGTTCTGAGATACAAATGATTAAAAAAATCCAGGATGATCAAGTTTCACAATGTATAGTGTTCTGAACATGAGTCCATTTTCTTCTAAATTCTGAAAGAATAAAGTGGTGAGGAAAGTGAAAATCCACTGCTGTGTTCTGTGATCTTCCCCATTTTGCTGGCCAGTACCTTACTCTGGCATGTAAGGACGGAGGTGATCCTCTATGGTGCCGACCGTCCAGTGAGTGAGCTGCTCCTGTGGCAGGTACAGGCAGATGCTGCATAACTTGAAGATTGTAGCTTTGTTTTTTGGAGTCTAGAGGCAAAGAGAACCCAAAGAAAAGGTATTAAGCCTAGAAGTTAACTCAGGACTAATAGGCAGACCCCCCACAGACATTAAAAATTCACTATTTCATACATGCAAACAGCCTGAGCTTAAAATTATGCAAACTCTCAAGCATAAAACGTCTTCACAATTTGTTCATTCTTCACTTGAATGACTTCCGTATCGTCACCCAAACCTAACCAATACTTGAATTTTTTTAAACACTGTTAAGCCTATTTTAGAACTTACTTAATTTTTAATACAAAATCATTAATTATATGTGAACACATATGTGGCCCATAGTTAGGTTTTGCACGTATGAGTCCTATTTATGGCATAAGTTTCCCCTGAAACTGCCAAAATGAAATTGTGAACGCATGGTCAGTTTTTCTACTTGAGTACCTCGCAGAAAAACCACTGATGTTCCCGAGAGGAAAAAAGCTTTTTGTGATTAAAATACACCTGTTAAGACGAGGACAAAAGAAGCTTACCTGCAAGTGCTGTCTGTCAATGAAGAGAAACACTGACTGGTTAGGGTTGTTGACAACAATTCCAGTCTTGTCCTTTCGGCTCAGAACATGCAGAAACTGTTTTTCATAGTCACCATGATGAAATTCAAACTTGGCCTACGTGGCGGGAGGGAGGGGAATACAATTTTTCAATATAAAGCTCACGCATAACCCATTAATTTCCTCCACTCTGGGGCTCTACAACCACTTCTGTTCTTTCCTTTTCTGATCTATTCTGAAAAGCAGAAAGTGAGGACCACGGCAGTGTTCTTGATTATTTAAGGAATCCCCTAACTTCACTCTGCCAACACTGACATCAGCCATTGCACTGACATATTAAAAACTTGAAGGCACAACTTTACCTGTAGCACATATGAAAACAAATTTACCTCCCAGTGGCAGAAGATCACTATGCAACCATTTCTAGGCAAAATTATAATGCAAAAGCTCCATCCATCTCACGCCTCCATCTAATCAAACACAGCAATTTGGAATACTGACAGAATCCTAACAATGCCATCACATGTTGACAAAGATTCAATGGCACTCAGAGGCACATCTAATCTGCTCCTACAAATACAAACACACCGCGTGCCTTTATACATATGTGTCATTTGCAAAGGCCCTTTGGAAACTTACATTTCAGAAGGGCTAATACCACAGTGCACAAAGACAGGAGGCAGAATTTGGCATTTAGAGCACTGCTTTATAACTAAAACCAGACAGCATATTCTCCTAACATCCACAGAACTCGCACGCCTTATCAACTTACTGGCTAAAGAGAACACCCCCCCCAAACCCAGGAACCAGTCAGTTACTGAGGTCAAAACCCAAACCCAAATACCTGAACAGGCCTAAAGGGCTCATCGGATCCCTTCCACCGAGAGAACAGGAGACAGACTATCTTCTCAATATCATTGCGAGGCCATAGAATGAAGTCCATCTCCTGGGTACAGCCGATCACATCCTGTGAGCAGTAAAGTTCTCCACTTACATTCCCTCCAGCGGCCACAGGCACGCACAAGCAACTTATCTATACAGGCACATGTTTTAGAGGCGATACTTACACAACGTTTGTTTGAGTTTCCCTTTGTATTGCTCTTACTACAACAGAAATCTTCCTTGCTTCCCACTGAATTTTAGTGTCAGTACCCGCTTAATATAAACTACAGCTTTTAAGAAAACATTAGCAAAGACTGTCTTCCAATATTCATAAAGCAACATCACGGAGCTGTACAGCAGGAGCTGTTGCCAGAATTATTAACACAGGCCTTGTAAAGGACAAAGACGGCAAGAAGATACAATTCCCAAGGCACATCTCGGAATGAGACAAATGAAAGGTAAAGCTTAAGAACTACCATATTTAAACAGTTCCAGAACTGTTATTACCCCATAGCTACCCCTCAAACTAGACCCCATAAACACAGGCCCGCAGAGCCCTCGTGCAGCAAATGAGAAGGCAAAAAGGGGGGATTATCTTTAGGATTCGCAGGGAAGAGCACGAGTGCTGGCAGAGTGTAATTCAGCAAGTGTAAGGAGGAGCCTTACCCTGCGCATGGACTGGTAGCGGGGTGCATGGAGCTGTACTACATCCTTCTGCAGAAGCTCTAAGGAACTTTCCAAAGAATAGCTGGAATCCCGCACACCTTTCAGGATATTTTCTTCATAGTTATTGGTCATGACTGGTATCACTTCAGACACTTCAAAAAGCGCTGACTTCTTCTTCTAAAAACAAAAAAAAAAGCACAGATTACAGTAAGATTAAAATCCTTGTTAGGAAACTACTGCTAACAGCTCATTTCAGGATTTCTGATTTTCTGTATAAATGTATAAAGTACACATCACACAGGCTAGGACTTTGACACAAACCACGCTAAAACTTACGTGCAGAAATCTATAAATTAAACAGAATCAGACTGACAACTTTTATAAAAGCTGAACAGGTTTTTGTAGTCTCCACAAACACAGATTTACATACCAACCTTGCAAACACTAAAATTCTATCTAAACATTAACAGAATTGCCCCTTCTTCGAGTAGAGTACATGACTTTGGATGACCAAGAACCTCTGCAAGCTTCTCTCTGCAAATATCACTTAACACCTTTTTCATCCTTTTCAATTTTTTACAGTTGGCCTTTTTTGCAAAGTTAACTCTTTTGATGCCAGATTTAGTGACAGCAGGCGACTGGATCCCATCTGAAGTTAGCTACAATCCTCCCAAAGGAGGACTATTTTCATTTGCTAAATAACTTTTATAGTCACTACAAATATTTCAGCATCTCTCAAGCAAGGCCAAAGCATTAGGAGAAGGTAAAATCACTAAAGCTGTATGTCTGTTTCTAGCAGCTTTCTTACAGCACATTGGAAGTCTCGACCTACTTAAGAGACAAAGTACATCTCACCAAAGAATGCCCCATTTCCCTTCCTCTAATCAGAGCACAGGTAACAATTTGCTGACCAAGCTAACTTGAGCTAAACTCTTACTTCAGGCAAAATGGTATGGGATGGACATCTTCAGTTCACTGTGATATAAGCAAATACAACTGAATTTAAAACAAGTATTTGCAATTTATTTCTACAAAGCAACCCAAAAGTCCAGCTAAAAAGAGTTAAAGCTGTGTGTCATCTAAGAAAATCCAACTGTTGGCACTGCTTAAACATCCATTTCTTTGTTATTACGACACAGTGCCCAGAAATTGTACCCCAATATATCCATCTCTGCTTGCACTGGAAGTGACAAACAAAACCAAACTGAACTCGGGAATTTTAAAGAAGCTTTCGAAGGAAAACTCTTTTTGAAGGGTTCTCTCTTTGCCCTCCCCTACTCCCTTCCAGAATGTCAGCAGCAGTTCCACACGTGCCTGCGCACTCGGGCCATTTCCACATCCCATCTCGCGACTCCTCCCTTCCATCGCCAGGTCCTCCCTTCTGCTTTCACCGGACAAACACACTCGGCCATCGCCGCGGCCAGATCGCCCTCGCAGCCCGACTGCTCAGGGCCAGCAGCTGGGCAGGTCAGGCCCCCGTCAGGCTTCACGAGTTAGTGTTAACTTAGAAAAATACCTCCCCCTACAGAAGTCACCTAGTAACCATTTAATGAGGCGGCTGGAACCCTCTGCGTTACAAAACCACAAAAACACAAAGGGCCGAAAAGACAAACATGAACAAAATAAATATTAGAGCAGCTAGCAATTAAAAAAAAAATTTAAAAATCAATGGAATATGTTAAGGATAAAGCATTCGATGCAATCAGGCAGCAACACTTTGCACAGAACGATGGAAACGCGGCAAACACACGGACACACTTAAAACCAAGTTACCTTGTCTTTGAACACAAAGGCAATGTACATCTTGAAGTCAAACTGGTCAGCTAAAGATTCTTTTTTCTTTCTAAGCTGAGCACGAAGTCTGTTCAGAGCTTGTTTCTTCCGGGAGTTTGGGTCCCCCATTTTGTAATACAGGTGATACTAAAGCCTTTGGAAACTGTCCCTAAACTACGGGCACCTTTTCGTAAGACTTAAGTACAACAGAAACAAGTCGTTTGATTCCTGCTAATGCAACTGAATAGATCAAACGCTAATGTAACCCAAAATCGCACCTCAGGCAATATTTTACGAGAATGTCATATTGGAGGGGTCGGGAAACAAAGAAAGTAGCTGTCCAGCCATGGCTGGACAAGAGGTTTTACAATAAATCAAGGAGAAAAAAAAAAAAAACCCAAAGAATTTTGAAGAGAAAAATTTGAACAGTTTAGCCGCAGG